>VDFB02352162.1:0-89083 GCA_007258455.2 Sequoia sempervirens | reverse complement strand
CCTTTGATTGATTGGATTGAGGAGGAGGAAACATATATCGATGTGGTTACCCGCTCGGTGTTGCAAAGAATGAAGAAGTGGCTTGATGCCCAAATATCTCAATTAGAGAAACAAGGGGTAGAGCTCACCTATGGTGAGTGGGAACATGAAAGGGCACAAGGAAGTGATGACAACAAGAAGACAAAAGATGAAGCTCCTCAAGGGGTTTCTCTCGAAGCGAGCTCATCGAGCAAGAGCACCATTCTCCTCCTACTACCCGATCTCGAAAAATAAAGGAGGTACCAAAGAGGTAGCCAACATAAAAACATCATGTGTATGAGAGGAAGGTTGTGGAAGGATGGAGGCCTATCTCCAAGAAGGGAAGAAGGGTGACAATTTCATAATGGAAACTATTAAGGAGGAACCGTCGCCACTGGAGGAAGACTCTCAAGTTCAATCACCCACTCACCCATCATCAACACCTCCATCTACCATGTTGATTCCATTCACTTCCAATCCACTTCCACCAACCATATATTCTCTACCCACTATAGACATCTCTATCCACCTTCTTTCCACCACTCTAGTCACTTCAGTAATTTTGGTTGAGTCTTCTTCCTTTGGCACATCATCCCCTTCTTCCTCCTCACTTCCACCTCCTTAGCCTACCTTTTCTACAATTCTGCCTACTCTCTCTTCTATCTCACCTTTTTCTACCTCTCTACCAAAGAATTTTGTTGCATCCTTGAAAAGATGACAAAGGGTTTGTTAGAAGCCCTATTATCCCATGATAATAGGCTTCGTATGACTCAGATTGCTGCTTCCCTTCCTATTCATCCTCCTACTTTGGAACCACCAAGAATGGAGAATATTGAAAAAATATGTGAGGAGATGCAATAATAAGAAAGGGATAAGCTCAAAGATGCAACCGACATGGGTGATGAATCCATGACATCTGAGCATGAAGATCACATGGAAGAGTCAAGAGAAGGCTTCAAAGTTGTTGAGCCAAAGGAGGGTGCAACTGATGATGATGATGAAGAAGAAAGGAATCCAAGGGAGACAAAACAAATGAAGTTTATGAAAAACAACAACATGAATAAGAGGAGATCCCCAAGGATGATAAAACACAAGAGGAGATGCTCAAAGAAGAAGAAGAAAAAGAGGAGAAGAAGGAAAAGGAAGCAAATATTGATTCTGCTCAATTTGAGAAAGTAGTAAGAGAAGAGCATGTTGAGGAAGAAAGGAAAGAGGAGCTACGAGAACGTGAGATTGTTGCCACATCTTCGACATTCACTCCTTCTTGGCTAGAATGACAACTAAAGGACAAAGCTCCTATGATGTATGATCCTCAGGACCACTTTGAAGCTATCATGGCATGTGTAGGACAACAACCCAAGGAGAGGAAAAAGGCCAAGGTCCGATCACATATCACTAAGGATGCATCAGGGTCTTGCATAATCCACATTGCCACCTCAATAGTGGACAAGGATGTTGCAAATATCTTGCATTTTGAATATAATGTGACTTCCATTAACATTAGCCTGACTAGAAAGACACATGAAATAGATGAATTCCAAGGGTCGATGATGACCATTTTGAATAGAATGGATAAGGACTAGACCACAAAGAAGGAGTTGAAGGAATAGGTGGCAGAGTTGACCACCTTTATCCAACAATTAGTCACCCCTATACAAGAAATTCTGGTAGAGGTGTCAACTCCCACCATCTTATCCAAAGAAGAAGTTAATAGGGTGGAAAGAATGAAGAATTGGATGAAGGTCACCTTATATTAGATTGATCATGTTGCGGCTACAGGTGGCAAGGCAGTGAATGTTGGAGTTGAGATGCATAAGAACTTCTTAATTTTGAAGGTAGAAGTTGACAAGGAGATTGAGGATTGCACTACCTTCATAAAATATTATGAGCTCATGTGTTCAAAGCTGCAAGCCATCATAACGTTATCTATAGAAGTTCTGGAGAGAAAAAAATTTGGCTAAGGAGGACATGAAGTAGCTAGAATTCTAAATGTATGTGATTTATTTCTACAAGGAAATCATTTCTAAGGTTTTTCCTAAGTTGTAGAAAATATCAGTGATCTACTGTTTGATTGTGATTCATTTTTGGAGCTCATGGCTAGAGATGGAAGTTTTGCAGAGAAGCTAGATAGTGAGGCTGTCAAGTAGGCTTGGCAGGTGATAATTCACAAGGGACCTGGAGATGACCTAGATGGAAATTTTATGGATATGGTTACCAGAGCATTTTCAAAGTTAAAAGAGTTAATCAAGTAGATAAGGGTTGTGCGAACCAGCACAAGGAATTGCTTGAGGAATTCAAAGTTAGTGCCTTTAAAATCAACAGAGCTCAGTTGCCACCTTATCAACAACTTTCCACATCATTGGCTAATTTTGTTAAATATGCTATAAAAGAGAAAGAAGTTGGAAATATTATAATAGAAGATAAATATCTATAATTTCTAGCTACAAGACAAAATTAGTTATCTCAAAGTGCGTGCACCTAGTTTTGAGGTGTTTTTCTAGAATTATTTTTAATATAAAATGTGTTAAGATATTTTACATTCTTCAAGGTTTACATGTGACCCTATTTTTATATTAGGGGTAATTTTAAATGTATTGAATGTACCCTAAACCATAAGGGGATATTAAATCTAAACCATTAGTGTTGATATAATCTCCACCACTAATTTTGTTCAACTCATCTATAAAAGGCATCCTCCTCTCATTTGAAAGGGGTTGAGAAGGATTGTTGTAATAAACATTTTGGAGTAATACAAGTGAAGGCATTGAAGTGTTGGTGATTTCCCGTGTTATTTGAATGTATGCATGATTCTATCTTCCAACTTTATTTCAACATTATTAGTTTATGTTCAGTTTCGATAATGTCAAAGTGTTAGGATATTTTGATGAACTTTCTACCCATACCTTTTATAATTTACTAATGGTAAATTGCTTTGTAAGGTTAGTATGATCTAATTTAATGTACTCAAGTTCAATTGTGGATGTTTATGCATTTATGTATGGATGTTACAGTCTAAATATTTGAAAGTTACCTCTAAAGATTGCACTTGTTTTGCAATGCTGTAGGTTTACTCTTGGTTAAGGAGAGCTAAGTTTTAGGGAGTTTGTTTATTTGAAGTATCAAACATTGTTGTAGTTGTCCTTATGTTCTCATAATTAGGATTTATCTTAAACCCTCAAACTTTTGTAATTTCTTTATAAATTTGTGTTAGTATAGGATTAAGGAATCACCCAAACTGCTATATTTGATGATAGAAGGTTGTTTTTAGTCTATTATTATAAAATTACAGATAGGGTTTTAACCAATTCTCACATTTATTAAACCCTCATTGCAATACCATAGGATTCCAGTCTTCACAAATCATAAAGGCCCCTTGTGATACCAATAAATCACATCAACTGCTGAGCTATTTTTGCATTGTCAAGACCTGACATCCAAAACCTTGTTAGAAATTTGAAATAGATTGAATAACCCAAGGAACTTTTTAAGAGAAAATCAAAGTTACATAAACTGGAAAAGCATAAAGAATGCACACTAGAACTTTGAGAGATTATGCAATGTCAATATGATAGAATGCACTAAGAGCTTCCAAGATGAAAAGATACAATGAAAATATGCATGAATGGATGCAAATACAAGCTAGGTAGTGATTTTATATAGAAATTAGGAGAGGAGGTAGGTGGAAAATCTAACCAATAAGAATCAACCACAAAAAGTGGAGATGGACCACCAAAAGTGGAGGATGCCACCAAAAGTGGAAAGTGGTTCCACCCTTTAAGGAAGGGGACACCACACACTTATCTCCTAGTTATTAAATAATAAACTCACTTTATTATCCTAAGCAATCTTAATAAAAGTGTAGGAAAAACCTAGGACTAAGGGAAAATAAATTAACCCTGTAGTGCCCCTCAGTTTGCTTTTTGTTTTGACAGTGACTTGGTTGTACTTGAATATTATGATACTTTTATGCTCAGTTATGATGATACTTGATGACACTTTTATCTCTAATGTTTATGCTTATACCATGCTTAGTAGACCAGTTTAATTGATTATGTGGGTTATTATTGATATGAGTATTATGTGTTTATTGGATGTATGTTCTTATCATGATTTGGTATTTGATCATTGTGCATTGATGTATTTTGGTGAAGGGGAATGGTGTTGCATCTCTCGCTTGCAAGTGCCCTGCGATGCTACAATTTTCCCTTCATGGTGTGTTTGACTGTTTGTCTATGTACATATTCGACCCTATGGTTTGATGCAGGTTGCAGGTACCAGGCATTGACTCCACCTGAATTTCCAGGTTTGAGCGTGCCTTATGCCCAATGGAGATAGTTGATTTGGAGATAGCATCAGGTTCCCCATGTTGAACCATCATCCTCGACGAGGATGTGTATCCGTGTCACCCTGGCAGTGTTGTTCGTTTGTGTCCTGTGTCATGGCCCTATTTTCTATCTTTGCCGTGATGTCTGGTATTGCTGGGTATTTTGTGTATTTGATTGAATTGGTTGATTGTACTTTGATTAATTGTTATATTAAAATAAAGATCATCAAAATTAAAAGGCTTTGGAATAATTAAAATAAAAGCTTTTATATAATTGAAGTATAGATTAAATAAAATATTATTAAAGTCTTTATTTGATTTTTAATAAATTAAAATTTATGGTTTAAAAATAAATACATTAAATTGTTGTATTGTGCAAGCAAAATTATATGAAAGATTAAATTAATAAATTAAATGTTTTAATAGTTGATTACTTTGTGCAAATATTAAAGTAAGATGGATTTATAAAAAATAATAATAATAAATTGTGGCAGTTTTCGGTAGTGGAAAGAAAATTAAATAAATTAATTGAATTAAGAAGTGCATATAGTTACAGATGGGGGAAGTAATAAATAAATTAGTTAAGGGGATTTTGAATTATTCTTCTGAAAAATTAATTCTGGTCCTTGCCATGAACATTTTTCTGGTTCTTGAAATCTTATCTTGGGGTTTTGGAAGCTTTGGGATTGGGGGTTTTTGCAGTATTGTGGAAATTTAGAAGGTGTTGAAGTTGGGGTTGTAGTAGTAGGCTGGGATTGAGCTCTGCATCAAATTATCACTTTGGCAACATGAGAAAACTAGGTTCTTGCTAATCTGAATTCTAAACTAGTAGAAAATAGAAATGGAATTATTGTTTTGCTAGAAACCAAGCTATTCTTATTAATTTCTGAGTGTACTTATTCTGTAAATGCCATATAGCTCTTGAAATCTTAATTCGTTTGGGAATATTTGTTTATCTTGTTGCCTGTTTAATACTTTTGCCCAATTCATCTACAAATAAACCAAGCATTTCATCTGCACTAGAAAATACATTCTCTTTTCTTAATTTTTTGTGAGCTTCGATTTGTTCTTGCTTTCCTTCGAAGGTTTTGATAGTAGCCAGTTAGTAATTGTCTAATGCTGGAAATTTCAAATTTTCCTTGCCATAATTCTTTACTTAGCCTTTAAATTCTTTTCCATTAGAGGCGTAATATTTCTGTAGTTGGGTTTGAAATGCAAGATATCTCGGTTGATATATGCTTTAAGCCACCTCTCTTCATGCTTGATGGTGGTCGACCATCTCTATTTCCTCATCTTTTGGGTATAATCTAGTTGCGACTGAGGAAGCTTGGCCTCACGCCTACCAATTGCTTAGTCTCTATAGTTCGATAATTTCAGATTGAGTTTGTATCCTTTTCAAATGTCTTATTCTTCTTTGATGGTGCCATGCAACTCTTAGTATATTCACGATTTCCTCTTAACTATGGGTCGCCGCCTCTCTCCATGCTGGGTAGAGTATTGTCATAGAAATTTTTTAGTTAACTGGTATAAAATTTAAGATGCATATTGTATGCATTCGATTGGTGAAATCATTTTTTGATAGAAATTGGATTTAATCTTCCATCACTATACTGTGAATTGATATTTGATTTGGATTGAATGATATATATGACATTCAAATTGGAATGTATGATATACATATGCATCATTATGTATAAGTTGTTAAATGAATTATGTGTACAATACGCTTCTTGAACAACAAGATGTTAATGAACATATGACATGAGAATTGTTTGTGATGATACCTTTAAGTATATATATATATATAACGATGCCTGTGAAGTAAAAATGTTGTATCTGGAATTTAAATCAGAACCTTGTTTAATGATATACCAACATATGTATATATATATATTTATATATATATATATATATATATATAGATTTATTATGTGAATATATAAATATATATATACATATATTTATGCATATACTTTGGTATAAATTTATATGTATATTTGTGTACATTAAAAAGGAGTATTGTTTTTTTATTGTTAATTGATTGTGTTTGTAAATAAAAGAAATAGAGAGAATATTTGGTTTAAAAGAATTGATGTATCTATAATTAAGTAAATGTAGAATCGAATTATGGAATTGGATTAGTTTTAGTTATGAGGAATATATTGAAACTAGAAATGGTTATATTATAAAATCATTATGCTTCCATGATTCTGTTGTTGGTCCAAGTTGATTAATGCGAATGAATATTCAGTGACATGATATGGAAGTTTTGTAACCACTCTAGATTCTACTTTTCTATTATTGTTTTGAATGGTTTATGTGAAGCAAGCGAATGATTGTTGTTTTGGGAGTGAATTGTTGGTTTTGTACCAATGTTTAAGTCATCTTGTGAAGTGAATATTGGAGTCTTCCAGAGGCTAGGGGAAAAATTTCTTCTTGATGTAATTCTTTGATAATCCTTTGAGATGATTGTTTTGTGTTAAATGAGTGTATGATGGTTATTAGCCTTGGACACTATATTCACCAATGTGGTTGGATCTTGTGTGCGGGAAGGGTTTTGCCTCACCTTTTTGTATATGTTAATGATATTTTGTGATTGTGCAAGTTGGCTTTCCTCTTTTGATTTCATTGGGTCTCCGAGCTGCTAGTAGGGGAGTGGCTCTCAATGGGGGACGACACACAAAGTGGCGCTAGGGTAATCCATGTGGGAGTTTCGTAATTAAGTGATAACCTAAAATGAACTAGGGGGTTGGGTAGTAATCATACTAATCAAGATAAGTGAATGCCTCACTCATGGATCAAGTGCTCGTTTAGGCTTGATATGAGTTGAGAAGGCCTGGAATAGCAAGATCAACTACCTCGTCCCCATGAGAGGTATGTTGATTTCACATAGGTTTTTATGGGAGCCAGAGATTGGTAGAGGCTACCAGGGTAACCCAGGATGGGGGTTGGGGCCTAGGAAGATCAACTTGGGTAACCCATAGAAAACTATGTGATGACACTCCTCCTACGACAACCTAGTATTCCCTTTTCTCTCATTCCCCTTTGATGTTTGTGTGCCTCTAGAAGTGGTGTTACTATCGTATGATGTTGTACTATACTTGTTCATTGGTGTCATGTTAGCCTTTGTGTTGCTTTCTGTCTTTTGACTGTTTGGTGGTGGGACCTTAATCCTATCTCCTAGCATGGGGGGTGGACCTTGGGGTTCCACATGGTCGGGTGGAATGTGCCTTGTACTCCATTGGGTTCCCTCACTTTGTTTGTGTTCGTGGTGATTACTCCTAGATTTGAAGATTTCAGTACTTGTTCCAGTTCATGTGGATTATTATTTCATGTACTTGTATTGTACCATAAATCTATTTTATCATGTATTATACTTTTGATGTACTCTCCTCACATGTATACGAGGAGACATTGTTGTTCAAATGTAACGATGTAATGATGTAAATAAATGTTGAACTCTCTTATGTAATGGAAAATGTAAAAGATGCTATTGTATATGTTAGTTAAATGGATTGATTCTAAGTGGTATCTATTGATCACATGATATGGTTATTTCATATTGATTGTTCAATTAAATGGGATGATTAAATGTAATTTCATATTGTTGATGGAATTGGTTTAATGTAATGATTTTTTCATTCTTGCTAGTTTAGTTAATAGGAATCGAGTAGCGTAGTCACAAACCTTAGAGGACTTAGATTAGAAAAAAAACTATTGTTTCATCTTCTATCTTGTGAATATTGCACTTTTTTTCTTTTTCTTTTTCTTTTCCTTTTTAGGTGTTTAGTGTGTTGTCCTCTCGGGTTTCGTTTCAGGGCATTACAAACCCACTAGGAAAATAAAAACCTACACCAACACCCCCCTTAAGCATAGCTTAGGAGGATGTAAGAGATGACGGGTCTCGGCAAATGAAGCCATGTTAGGTACCCATGTACATATAAAATACTCCCTAAAGAAGAAGAAGCCCCATCCACAAAAAAAAAGTACACCCCTATAATAGAGAGAGAAATGAAGTGGAAGGACAAAGAAGCCCCTCAAAGAGATCCAATGGTAGATGCTTGAAATTGGATGTAGAAGATGGCCCATGATTGTCGAACAACATTCCTTCCCTTAGGAAGAAACCAAAGGTGTATGCGAGCTATCTCCCCAATCTTGAAAGGAATATGTAGGAAGAAAACTCAAGTTGTATGGAGTCTCTAAACACAACTCAAGTTTCCCCGTGTCGATGTTGAAAGCTACCACAATCAAATAAGGCTTTCTAGGCCACACTGCTAAACATGACAAATCAAAATCTCCTAGAGATTGATGTAGAACACCATCCAAAGACTCAAGTATCTCCTCTAAAGCTGTATCCTCCAAATGTTGATCCAAAGTATCCACACTCATGTTAAACTATAATGAATGATCATGTAGAGATTGAAAAAGAAGGTCAAAGTGTTCACTCACAACAACTGAAGAAGAATCAAATTCATTAAAGAGAAGACGAACTTCATCAATAGTGTCTCCCAAATCTGCAATATGTGTCTCCATAAACAAGTTTAAAATACCTGTCAAGATATCTTCCCAAGATGAATCATGAAGACTATAGATATCCTACTGCAAGAAGTCATTGGAAGCTTTCGAGGAAGCAAATCTAAAATCTAAAGTAGAAATAGTAGATGTAAGGACCAAATAGTGTTCCTCAAAGAGAATATGTATGTCCTCAATAGTGTCATCTAGATCCAAAATGAGGGACTCTACAAACAAACATGAGATGTCTGGTAGAAACTGGTCCTAATGAATTGAATTCAAAAGACATAACTAATCCTATGTCATAACCCAATTTTTATTGCATTTAAATTATAATATGATAAATTGAATTATTGAGGAAATTTAATATGTTGAATGAAAAATCTGATATTTTTGAAATGTTCGAAAAAAGTTAACCGTATTTTGACTATGTGATCTTTTGAACTATCTTATACTTTATCATGAATGAATGTTACTGATGAACTATGTAAGTGCAAGTGTGTGCATCAGGTTAAGGATGGGGATCGATTCGATTCCATTCTCGGTCCGTTCCATGGGCTGTGGGGCTCTCTGATTTCTGTGTCTCTCTCTCCTGTGTGTGGGATTCTGTCTGTGTCTGGTCCTCTACTCTGCCACATGTCTCTGTGTGTATATGTCGTGTATGTGTCTCGTGTCTCGATATATGTGTATATATATATATGTGTGTGTCTCGTGTATGTATGTGTATGTAAGTATGTATGTGTATATGTGTGTGTATGTAAATGTATGTATGTGTAGGTTTAAGATATATGTATGTGTGTGTATGGAGTTGGAATATATGTATGTGTGTGTGTGTGTGTGTGTATGTGTATGTGTGTGTCTCTGTGTGTATATGTGTATATGTGTGTATATATGTGTATGGAAGGTCTAGGTCTAGTATGTATGTATGTATGTGTGTATAGGTGCATATGTGTGTGTATGTAAATGGAGTCTAGGTCTAAGTGTATGTATGTATGTATATGTATGTGTAATGTGTATATAGATTACGTATGTGTGTTTATGGAGTGCATATATATGTATATATATATGCTCACATATATATAAATATATACATATTCCTTATAAAATCGAATATGGGATCAAAATTATTAAATCATATTGTTGAATTCAAATAATATATAAAGGAGGGAAAAATGGATGAGTGGTCTACATTTGAATTTAAGGACAAGATATTCAAATTACAGATGTGGGGTGGCTAATTAAGGAAAATTATGAAGTGAAATGACCCCCTTAACAATGCAAACAGGTAAGAGAAGAGGTTACCATTTTTGGTAGCACGAATCACTGGTAGAGATTGAAGGGGAGACAGACTGTGGTGACGAAGGTGGAAGAAAAAGTAGGTACGAGAATCAAACCAATTGGGAAAGAGGGAAAATGCAACAGAGGAAAAGCCATGGTTTAGAGGTAATTCAATGGTTGATACATGCTTGATTTTTCCCATTTAGTCTATTTCAAAATTTGCATTTCCTTCCATTTTGTTTATTTCTTTTTAAATGGTGTTAAACCATTAGATGAACGTTATTCTATAATCATGTTATGCATCAATGCCTGGAAGTCATTGATGAGTTTGATAGAAATCTCTGTTTGGTCGCATGAGCCATATCGGCCATATCTTGCATACACCTCCTTTCAACTTGTTAGTCGATCATGTTTTGCACTGTATTTTTTTGTAATTTCCCTCTTGCTATTTATGTTTTGCATGTGTGATACATAGTCAATTTTATGGCTATTCGACAGAAGCAGATAGCTAGAGTATCCAAAAATTGTATGATTTATTTTATTGTTCCCCGTTCCCTTTAAGGGAAGTACCGACTCTCTTCTGCATCCTTTACATTTATGTTGTTCTCTATGTTGACAAGGCCAAATGGGCATACCGCTCCATATGGGTGCAATGGCCTTAGATATCATTCATAGAACAAAGGGCGGCAGTCACTATGCATTTATTCATGTTGCCGCATTCACAGTGAACAAAGGAAAAACATTTGTATTATTTTATTTTTATTGAATAATGGCACGATCCCTAAGATCATATATTAGAATTCCATTAGAATAAACATTTAATTTTTCTTAGAATGATTCCCATTATCGTTGCTTGCATGTGACACTTGTAATGTTTGTATTCACCAGTCCTTATTGCATGCACATAATTGTTCCCTAGAATGATACTGGATCCTTCCATAGAACGATCTCCATGAATGAGTCTTACCAGCTTTGTTGTTGAACAATGTAAGCTGATAATCGAAATTCATCAAGGTTCGGCTATTGATAATGTTAATGATAAAACCAAGCAGTTGTTCGACTGTTAGTCGTTCTTTAAAACAACAATAGCTTGAACATATATCTTATATTAGTCACCAATAGAAACACGGGTTTCTCCAAACCCAAACAATAATATAAATTTTCTAACTTTGTATGTGATTTAAAATGACAAGCATGTCATTCAAACCTTTTATTTGCACAAAAAGATACTAGTATTGTTTAAATATTTGTATATCCAAAATGATAGAACATTGATCATTTACATGATATACTAGTTAACTTGAAACTGTTAATGAGACACATTGGCACAGTAACTTGTAAACTTCTACAAACAACATTGTTATGATACAAACATCGTATCAGTATGTAGTAACTATTTCAAAATAGAATTGTTCTTCTTTCTTTGAAAAAGGCAATTTACATCTTGTATGACTGTCAGATGATATGACAATTTGTAGCATAATTTTGAATGAAAGCAATATATTATAATGGTATTTATTTCAGAATATATGCACAAATATATTAACTTAAGTTGGCACATATATGTGTATGCACATAGACCTTCATCTACGTACATACACATACTTGCACGACATACCTTCTTTTGTTACTTTTTAAATTATTTTTCTTCTGTAATGAATATTGAATTACGATAAATATGAAGTGGTAGAATACATTGAATGTAATCATGTGACATGTGTATGAACTGAATTGTTAATGTATTGAATAGATCCACATAAATTATCTTTCTGAATTTTATTAAGTTGAGGAATTAAGTAGACTAAATTACTTTTCCATCGATATGTTTTTAAGGATTATTCCCTTTGTTTAGTAGAATAGCAACACCTAAGTAGACTTGAGCACCTCAAGGTAGATGCTGCTAGAGGGTAGATAGTTGCTAAGGAATAAACTTGTGTTGTTTGAAAGTTACCTTCCGGGACGGGTGCGAAATGGAGTACAAAGGGTATAGGTTTTTCTTTATCCAAAACCTATCTTTTGTTGTTGCAACTTAATTTTAATGCTTGGCCAAGTAGTTAGCCCATTATGTATGTATGGACTTATGTGTGATGACACTCTCTACCATTCCTAGCATAGGTCTTGCATTTTTTTGATCATAGATAGAGATGCATGTTGATGTTTGGGAACACACTAGATTCCACCTTTTTGATTATTCTCTCACTAACCTTTCCATGCAGGGTCGGGCATTCGTCAAGTAGGAAGAATTTCAGGGAAGCATAAGCTTTGTGGTTGGGTGATAAAGCACCTGAGCCATGTTCTCGTCCACTAGAGGAGGCAAGCGTCAAAAGGAATCCTTGGAGGTTTTCAAGTTATCAAAGGAATACGATGTAACCTTGATGTAAAATTGTATATTATATTGACTATGTGGACCAATGAGCCAAGTCAACTTGGATATTGTAATTGAAATTTGGAAAATTAATATATATTATGACTCATATTTTAATCAGAAATGTGTTGCTATGATTGAATATAACTACTTAAGTTATGCCTTTTTAAAATTTAATATTCATAATGTCATTTGTAATTAATATTTAAGTAGTAATTAGAATGGTTTATTACATTTGGTATCAGAGCTTAGGGTTCAACTCCAGGCCTTTTGAGTCCACAATAGCCATGAATGGGGGATAGTTGACCCTTGACCAATTTGAGTTTTCCTGAGGATTGACCAAACCTAGATTGAATGTAGGTATGGGAAGGTCTAAGTCAGGAAGAATGAAAGGGAAGACTATTAGGACCTCAAAAAAGAAAGTCATAGTTGAAGAGAACACTAAAACTAAGGTTCAACCCAAGATTCCTAATGATGAGACTCTAGCTCAAGCCCTCACTCAACTTAAGCTGGAGATGGGGCAAGAAGATTAAGGATTCGAAATGAACTCCTAAGATTAAGAATATTTCCACAATTAGATATTGGCCTCTAGGGTGTGGACCAAACACACCCTTACTAACTAAGGATGAAAAGGAAAGCCTACGTGCTCAACCCTCCTCTTGTAGGAAAATTGTTGTAAATTATGACGAGGACCCAGAGGAGTGTCCTCTCTCTTAGAATGAGAAAACTGACTAATGTAAAGAAGAAGCTTTTGTAAATAAGGGCCCATGTAACCCACACATAATATAAATAAAGCAAGATGTTTTTTTGGTGTGTTCAAGTGAAGAACTCAAAAACATGTTTTTTCTGTGAATGAATGTGTATGTCTTTAATGAATGAGTGATATATGCATGCATATGTAGTGTTATGTGAATAAGAACGTTTACTAGTAGAACCCAGTGTTAAGTTATAGTAGACATGAAATGTGATGCAGGTTGGGTGTGAGTCAGTATGGTGACCACCAGATAAGAGACAGGTGGTAGTGGGAGAGACAATGAACCAAATAAGAGGCTAGAATAGATTCTAGAACTTCTGAATAGGAAAGAGGCTCATATGGACCACACAAAACATGAGGTTCGAGTGGTATGTGAGGACCAAATTTTTAGGAATGTAGAAGTCAATTAGGGAGAAGGCGGTCCAAGAGAAGGCCCTCAAGGTTGAATTGAGGAAGAACTAGGAAAGGATCTCAAAAGAGTAGCACCACCTAAGTTTGATGGTAAAGCCATCAAAGCAGGAGTTGAGGCATGGATCATTGAGATGGAGAAATATTTGGACTTCGTAACCTATCTAATTAGACTAAAGTGACATGGGATATGTATCAAATTTTAGGATAAGCAGCTACTTGGTGGGACAATGAAAAGACCCAAAGGAATCTTCAGCCTGGTGAGATTACTTGGGAACTCTTCCTCCAATATTTTAGGAAGAGATGGTTACCATAGCTCTTTTCTGACAAGAAGGTGACAAAATTCCAAAACCTAACTCAGGGGAGCATGACTGTGACCTAATACTGGGAAAAGTTCACCAATCTATTGAAGTATGTGCCCCAGTATCAAGGAGATGAATGTTTCCATATTTGAAAGTTCATAGTGGGACTTAGAGCCCACATTGGAGTAGAAGTGGACATGCATGATCCTATCACTATGAACAAAGTATTCCTGAAGGCCACCAATCATGAGTAGAAACTGTAGCAGTTATCCAACTTCCATAACAATTCAAATCCTAAGTTTCGGTTTGGGAATAAGAAGTTTCAGAAAGGAGACAAGAACCACCAAATCCATAATCTCAAGAGGGGAAGTGAGTCACAGGAGAAAGGTGATGATGGAAATGGTGGAAAGAGCAAGAAGGAAAATAACAACAAAAGCAAAGATGACCAAAAGCAGAAGGGCTTCATAGAGGACAAGCCAGGAGGTCGCAAAGGGCCTCACGATAGGTTCTATACTTGTGTAAGTGATCATTATTCCTCTAATTATCTACATCGGTTGAAGCCGTGAAGGGAAGGGAACTATCAACAGTCTCAACATCATCAGATCTACGTTGTAGTGGATAACAAGCAGACAGAGTATCAGGATTTTCCAATGCAATTGATGGGTAAGCTCTATGGCCGAACTATCTCTATTTTAATTGATACTGGAGCTACTGAATGTTTCATAGACCCTAGAGTAATATCCAAGATACCTATTAGACCTAGATATATGGAAAACTCATGGAAAATCCAAATGGAAACTGAGTAGAGCGGAGGGTAGACACTTGTCTCTTTTGCAACAACTTAGAGTTTCCAACCTTCCAGACCCAAGTCAACCTGTATGTGGCACCCTTAGGCTCATACGATGTTATTTTGGGGATAAATTGGTTAACCGAGCATAAGTCTATAGTGAACTGTGAGGATAAGGTAGTTAGTTATCTAGATGATTATGGGAACCTAGTCAAGATTTGTGGGATGCAAAGACCCTTAGGACTTAGACAGTTCTCTGCTATGTAGCTCAAAAAGGCTCATCGGAAGGAATGCGCTATTTATATTGTGCATATCAGTAACCCTGACAACAAGAAACCATATCTAGATGAATACCCTATTCTCAAGGAGTTCTGAGATGTATTCCCTAATGAACTCATAGAGTTACCTCTGAAATGGGAATTTGAATTCTCTATTGACCTAGTACTAGGAGTTGATCCTCAATCCAAAGCACCATATTGAATTACCACTACCAAACTCTATGAGTTGAAGGCAAGTTAATGGGATTGTTGAACAAAGGGATCATAAGACCCAATGTGTCTCCTTAGGGAGCACCAGCTATCTTTGTGAAAAAGAAGGATGGAACCTTGTGTCTATGTATAGACTATCAGATGTTGAACAAGGCAACCATCAAGAATCGATATCCACTCCTAAGGATCGATGAGTTGTTTGACCAGATGAAGGGAGTGACAATGTTCTCCAAAACTGATCTCAGGTCAAGACACCATCAATTGAGAATAAAGGAAGAAGATATTCCAAAGATTGCTTTTTGAACTCGGTATGGACATTATGAGTCATTGTGGTACCTTTTGGTTTGACCAATGCACCTACAACTTTCATGAATCTCATGAATAGTGTGTTCAAAGATTGCTTGGATGAATTTGTTTTGATTTTCATAGACGATATCCTAGTTTACTCAAAATCTATTGAATAGCATGATATGAACTTAAGGATAGTTTTATTGTGGCTGAGAGAGAAGAAACTCTTTGGGAAGCTATCCAAGTGCTCATTTTATCAAGATAGGGTGCATTATCTAGTCCATATAATTTCAGTTGAGGGAGTCTCTGTAGACCCTGAGAAGATCAAGACAATCATGAAATGGACAGTGCCTCAAAATGTGTTAGAATTCCATAGCTTCATGGGCCTCGTAGGATACTATAGAAAGTTTGTGCAAGGGTTCTCCCAGATTGCATCTCCAATCACGTCACTCCAAAGAAAAGGAACACAGTTTGAATGGACCAAGAAGTGTGAGAAAGCATTCCAAGTCCTAAAGAAGAGGTTTGCAACATCCCCAATGCTGATCATCCTTGATCCTAATGGATGATTCACTGTAATCATAGATGCTTTAGGAGAGGGAGTGGGAGCAGTGCTAATGCAGGATGGACAAGTAGTAGCGTATGAATCAAGGAAGCTTAAACAACACAAGGTGAATTACGTGCGACATGACTTAGAGTTGGCTACAATAGTTCATTCTTTGTAGATGTGGAGACATTATCTATTGGGAAAGCCGTTTGAACTCAAGAAAAACCATTTGGGATTGAGATCCATTTTTACTCAACCAAACCTTAATGCGCGATGGAGAAGGTGGTTGGAATTCCTTAGTGAGTATGACTTCGGAATTGAGTATATAAAGGGAAAAGAGAATAGAGTGGATGATGCTCTTAGTAGACAAATACATCTGATAGCCATGATCTCGACAAGGTCTAATATGAGACAACAGGTGACACAACATTTGCAAGGAGATGATCACTACGAAAGAGTGAAGAGAACCCTAGAAGAGAATCCATTAGATCATTGGTTTGATGGGTATGAGATCGAACTAGATAACATTTTGAGATACTAGAGAAGAATGTACATCCCAAAATTTGGAGAGATGAGGAAGTTGGTTCTATAGGAAGTTCATAGTGCACCTTATTCAAGACACCTCAGAGTCTCCAAAATGATCATAGAATTAAAAACTTTGTAATTTTGGCCTAAACTCAAGAAGGATGTAGTGGAGTACGTAGCCAGATGCTTAGAGTTTCAGTGAGTCAAGGTTGAACATACACATCCAACATAGCTATTGTATCCTCATGACATACTTGAGTATAAATGGTAAGTGATTAGTATGGACTTTGTATAGGGGTTACCTTTGAGAAAGAATTGACATGATGTTATCTTGGTTGTGATTGATAAGTTGACCAAGGCGACACACTTCATTCTAGGAAACCTTAAGGATGGATCGTTGACCCTGGCCAAGAAATTTGTCTAGGAGATCTTCCGCTTACATAGAGTGCCAAAGACTATCATTTATGATAGAGACACGCAAATGACCTCAAGATTTTGGATGACCCTAAATATTGCATTGGGAACCAAGTTAAATTTCAGCTTAGCTTATCATCCTTAGATTGACGGACATACAAAGAGGGTAAATGGGGTATTCAAATATTTCCTTTGAATGTACTGCATGGACCAACAGTATAAGTGGGAAGAATACTTACCATTGGTAGAGTTTTCTTATAATAACTCTTATCACACATCTCTAGGTATGGCACCATTCAAAGCTCTTTATGGGCAAAAGTTTCGTACACCCATTAGTTGGGATAGATTGGAAGACAAGATCATAGTAGGACCTAAAATGCTCAAGGAGATGAAAGAAAAAATGAGAGTTATTAAGAGTAGACTGAAGGAGGTGATAGATCGACAAAAGAGTTTTACCTACAAGAATAAAACTCTTAGACAATTTGCGGTAAGAAATAAAGTCTTCTTAAGAGTCAGGCCTCATAAAAGTTCCACTACCTTTGGAAAGTCTTCCAGGTTAGCTCTGAGATATGTGGGTCCATTTGATGTCTTGGAAGTGATCAACCCAGTTGCTTATAGACTTGCTCTACCACCTGCTCTGGCTCAACTTCATAATGTGTTTCATGTTTCTTTACTTAATCCATATCATCCTGCTGTAGCTCATGTGCTTAATTGGAAAAATTTGTAGGTACAAGACCCAAGAGTGGTGCTAGTGGAGCCCATTAGAATCATAATGTTAAGTTGCAGAGCAGAGACATTGCTCATTTTAAGGTCCAATGGGACTAGTATTCAAAAGACAGTGCTACTTGGGAGGATGTGGAAGAAATAGAACACTCCTTCCCACATTTGCTTTCTTAGAAAGAAACTCTTGTTAATTTTGTTTGAATATTTTGGATTGAATGTTGTAATTTTTTGGCTTGGAAACAATATGATATGATGTTGAAAGAGACATATATGCTCTAATTTTGATTAAACAGTCATTAAGACGATGTCTCTTCTAAGAGGGGAAGGATGTCATAACCCAACTTTTATTGCATTTAAATTATAATATGATAAATTGAATTATTGAGGAAACTCAATATGTTGAATGAAACATTTGATATTTTTGAAATGTTTGAAAGAAGTTGACCATCTTTTGACTATGTGATCTTTTGAACTATCTTATAATTTATTGTGAAAGAACGTTACTGATGAACTGTGTAAGTACAAGTGTGTGCAAATGGAGGAAAATAGGTTGAAGGATGAGAACACAGTTGAGGTAGGATCATTTAGCCGGATTGAATGGTAAGTTTGATGGAATCTGGGTGCACACACCAAAAAATGACATGATGTTTGCATTTGAAGAATAAGAAAACCACTTCATTTAAAAACTATTATCCAAATAAAATAAAAGTTCATTCTTTATTTGAAAGTGAATAAACACTATACTGTTATAAAAATAAAACAGTGATAAATAAATATGCCTATATATACGCATATAAATATATATATGTATATATATACACATATACATATATATATGCTTGCATATATATAAATATATACATATTCCTTATAAAATCTAATATGGGATCGAAATTATTAAACCATATTGTTGAATTCAAATAATATTTAAAGGAGGGCATAATGAGTGAGTGGCGTGCATTCGAATTTAAGGCCAAGATATTCAAATTGCAGAAGTGGGGTGGCTAATTAAGGAGAATTATAAAGTAAAATGACCCCCTTAACAATGTGAATAGGTAAGAGAAGAGGTTACCATTTTTGGTAGCACGAATCACTAGTAGAGATTGAAGGAGAGACAAACTATAGTGCTGAAGGTGGAGGAAAAAGCAGGTAAGAGAATAAAACCAACTAGGAAAGAGGGAAAAAGCAACAGAGGAAAAGCCACGATTTAGAGGTAATTTGATGGTTGATACATGCTTGATTTTTCCCGTTTGGTCTATTTCAAAATTTGCATTTCCTTCCATTTTGTTGATTTATTTTCAAATGGTGTTAAACTGTTAGATGGGAATTATTCTGTAATCATGTTATGCATTGATTCCTAGAAGTCATCGATGAGTTTGATAAAAATCTCGATCTGGTCACATGAGCCATATCAACCATATCTTGCATGCACCTCCTTTTGGCTTGTTAGCCGATTATGTTTTGCACTATATTTTTTTGTAATCACCCTCTTGCTGTTTATGTTTTGCATGTGTGATACATAGTCATTTTTATGGCTATTCAATAGAAGCCGATAGCTAGAGTATTCAAAAATTGTATGATTTATTTTATTGTTCGTCATTCCCTTTAAGGGAAGCACCAAATCTCTACTATGTCCTTTACATTTATGTTGCTCTTTGTGTTGACAAGGCCGAATGGGCATACCACTCCATATGGGTGCGATGGCCTTAGATATCGTTCATAGAACAAAGGGTGGCTTTTGCTATGCATTTATCCATGTTGCCTCATTCACAGTGAATGAAGGCATAATATTTGTATTATTTTATTTTTATCGAATGTTGGCACAATCTCTAAGATCATATATTAGAATGTCAGTAGAGTAAACATTTGATCGTTCTTAGAATGATTCCCATTATCATTGATTGCATGCAAAACTCACAATGTTTTTATTCACCAGTCCTTATTGCATGCACATAATCGTTCCCTAGAATGATACTCGATCATTCCATAGAACGATCTCCATGAACGAGTCTTACCAAATTTACTGTTAAACAATGTAAGCTAATAATCGACATTCATCAAGGTTTGGCTATTGATAATGGTAATGATAAAACCAAACAATCGTTCAATTGTTAGTCATTCTTTAAAATGACAGTAGCTTGAACATATATCTTATGTCAGTCACCAATAGAAACATGGGTTTCTCCAAACCCAAATAGTAATATAAATGTTCCAACTTTGTATGTGATTTAAAACAAAAAGCATGTCGTTTGATTCTTTTATTTGCACAAAAAGATACTAGTATTGTTTAAATATTTGTATATCCAGAATGATAAAATATTGATCGTGTACATGATATATTGGTTAAATTGAAATTGTTAATGAGACACATTGGAACAATAACTTGTAAAATTCTGCAAACAACATTGTTATGATACAAACAACGTATCAATATGTAGTAACTATTTCAAAACTGAACTATTCTTCTTTCTTTGAAAAAGGCAATTTACATCTTGTATGACTATTAGATGATATGACAATCTGTAGCATAATTTTGAATGAAAGCAATCTATTAGAATGTTATTTATTTCAGAATGTATGCATAAATATATTAACTTAAGTTGGCACATATATATGTATGAATAGACCTTCGTCTACGTACATACACATACTTGTGACATACCTTCTTTTGTTACTTTTTTAATTCTTTTTCTTCTATAATGAATACTGAATTACGATAAATATGAAGTGGTAGAATACATTGAATGTAATCATGTGACATGTGTATGAATTGAATGGTTAATGTATTGAAGAGATCCACTTAAATTATCTTTTTGAATTTTATTAAGTTGAGGAATTAAGTAGACCAAATTACTTTTCCATCGATATGTGTAACTTAAGGATTATTCCCATTATTTAGTATAATAACAACATCTAAGTAGACTAGAGCACCTTAGGATAGATGCTACTAGAGGGTAGATAGTTGCTAAGGAATAAACGTGTGTTTTTTGAAAGTTACCTTCTGGGACAGGTGCCGAAATGGAGTACAGAGAGTATAGGTTTTGCTTTATCCAAAACCTATCTTTTGTTGCAAATTAATTTTAATGCTTGGCCAAGTAGTTAGCCCATTATGTATGTATGGACTTATGTGTGATAAAACTCTCTACCATTCCTAGCACATATATTGCATTTTTTTGATCATAAATAGAGATGCATGTTGATGTTTGGGCACACAACATATTCCACCTTGCAGATTGTTCTCTTGTTAAACGTTCCATGCAGGGTCAAGAATTCTTTGAGTAGAAAGAATTCCGGCTTCATGGTTGGGCGGTAAAGCACCTGAGCCATGTTCTCTTCCACTAGAGGAGGCGAGTGTCAAAAGGAAACCTTGGAGGTTTTCAAGTTATCAAAGGAATATGATGTAACCTTGATGTAAAATTGTATATTGTATTGACTATGTAGCCTAATGGGCCAAGTCAACTTGGATATTGTAATTGACATTTGGAAATAAATATATATTATGACTCATATTTTAATTAGACATGTGTTGCTATGATTGAAAATAGCTACTTAAGTTATGTCTTTTTAAAATTTAATATTCATAATGTCATTTGCAATTAATATTTAAGTAGTAATTAAAATGGGTTATTACATCCTACTACAATGTATCATTGGAGGCTCTTGATGAAGCATCTCTGGAATCTAAATATGCAACAGGTGATGTTGATGTAATCTCAACATGAGGATGAGAAGCAAGAGGCGAAGTCTCTGTGTCATTTGAACATTCAAGACATGCATAATATTTAAGGTCCTCTAAATTATCATCATCATAGGGTATATTATCTACATCATCAAGTGGAATGAGGCAATCTCAATAGGATCATTTGGGAATGGAGAAATATGAGGGTCTCCAAACATCTCCCAAATCTTGGTCCAGCTTGTGCGAGTACATTCAATGCCCACTATAGCCAACAAAGTGTCATAATCAACATGACAACCAATTATTCCTATTACATGATCAATTCTATTACCCCAAACATTCTTCTTATCAGGTGTGTTTGGTTTAGGCATGAGTCCATAAAGGTAAGGAAATTTTTTTAGCCATCTGAGATGGGTTAAAATTCCTTTTTTCCAAGACTCATAATTAGCCTTATCCAAAACTATCATAGAAGGATGAGTAGAAAAACCCATGATACAATCCTCAAATGATTACAAAAGAAAACCAAAAGAGAACATCAATAGACTCCCACCCTCTTCACTAGTATCAATGATCACCCCCTGAAATATTATAAGGTTGGCACTTTATAATTTAGTGCATTTACAAAGCTTTTTCCAAGATATAATGCTCAATAGGCTCAAAACAATCAAAATTGCAAATTATGATACAACATAAATGTAAGACAAAATATTGAAAAATTAGTCTTATGGCTATGTAGTGCTCTTCAAGACTTTTCCAATGCCTATTCGTTTCTAAAAATTGGAGCACAAGGGTGAAAGTTATGACATGTTGAAGAAATTAGCACAAGACAACTTCAACCTGAAATATCTAGTAGAAAATGGAAAAACAATCTTCTCAATACCTATGTGGATGGAAAGTTCTCATCTCCAACTTTTTGATGATATCTTATTTGCTGAAATCCAACGCTTGAAGAAAAAGTTATGAATTTTTGAAAAATTATTTGAATTTAGTCTTGAAATGGGTTTTCTAGCAAAAAAGTTTACTTCTGATTCGATTTCAGAAAAATATACTCACTGTTTGTAGACAATAACATAAAACAAGAAATATTTTGATGCTAAGATTAAAACTCAAAAAATTGTTTTTTGATCCAACAAGTAGAAGATGAAAAAATAATTTTTTTAAAACCTTCAGCCGGTAGAAAAATGACACGCGACAATTTTTGTACATCAATTTTCTTTATATATGCACAAGATATGAAAAATCTAAAAGATACCTAGATGAGATTTGGACCTTGGCTACAAAACCTAGAAATTGTTTTTCTCACAAATGAGTGGAAGGTGGAATTCTGAAGGAAAAAAACAACTCCAATGAAAAATGACTTTCTTCAAACCCCTGCCTGCAACTATGTCAAATGATCTCCAATTTGGATGAAACAAAAGCCAAATATGACTTTCTCGAGCCTTTTGGATGCGTTGGAATAGAAAAAAATGCTTCCAGTATAACTAGAAATGATAGAATCACCTAGATCTCACAAAATCATATGCAAAATAAAGAGGTTATTAAATCTTTGCAAACCCTTTCTGATTCTCCAGATTGTTCAAGAACACAAGAGAAGAGTATACGAGAATTTACAAGATTTTTACAAGAAACTCAATCTTTTAATCAAGAATCTAAGAACTTAGATTTATCAAAACAAAAGCTTTGATACCATGTTAGAAATCTGAAATAGATTGAATAACCCAAGGAACTTTTTAAGAGAAAATCAAAGTTACATAAACTAGAAAAGAATAAAGAATGCACACCAGAACTCAGAGATAATGCAATGTCAATATTACAAAATGCATTAATAGCTTCCAAGCTGAAAAGATACAATGCAAATATGCATGAATAGATGCAAATACAAGATAGGTAGTGAGTTTATATAGAACTTAGGAGAGGAGGTAGGTGGCAAATCGAACCAATAGGAATCAACCACAAAAAGTGGAGATGGATCACCAAAAGTGGAGGATGCCACCAAAAGTGGAAAGTGATTCCACCCTTTAAGGAAGGGAACACCACACACTTATATCCTAGTTATTAAATAATAAATTCACTTTATTATCCTAAGCAAGATTAATACAAGTGTAGGAAAAACCTAGGACTAAGGGAAAATAAATTAACCCACTAGGAAAATAAAAACCTACACCAACAAACCTTGGGGTTGTTTTTTGAAGATTTTCTACAAAGAGTCACCTTTCAAGAGAGATAGAACAGTTTGTGTTTTATCCGTGTTGTGTAGTGCAAAAACACTCATCAACACCTCTCTAGTAGTGTGAGCATATATAGCATGGTAATCCTAGGTAAATATAGTCTGCCACTTTCTGAACTGCCTATGGACCATGTCTTGAAGATATATCTCTACAATGTGTTGTGTTTTCCCAATCAACCATCAAATTTATCTATAATAGGTCATGTGGAGGTGGTCATCCCTCCACGCCTCACACTAGATCCATAAACACCATGCAAAATCTGTCATGTCATCAAAATTCCTTCTCTAATAATGCAATTCTCTTGGTCATTTGTATGTTAGGAAATCAAAATACTTGTATGAGAAAGTATCTCCTAAATCTCTCTCTCCCACTCCCAAATGCCGAGTGACAACTATCCTCTCCCAAGCCCATACATGAAGCAAACTCGCACCTGCTAATAAGGTTGTGGCTCCTTTGTAACACACCTAGTACATGTCATGATATAAGTGAGCTAGAATGTAGGGTCCCCATGCATAGGTGACACCCTCTAACATCGTGCCTCAATCATCACTCCCCATCCAACATGAAACTATAAAGAATGTCTATCAAGCATCAAAGGACCCATGATCAGTCCAACTAATATAATGGTGATGTCATGTACCTCCCCAACATAGGGATGCAGGTCAATCTGCCCATTTATCATTGCAAGCTAATCCTTCCTAGTAGTCTCACCATGGACCCTGCTCATTGGTCCACATCGTACTCCACTCAGGAACCATGAATTGGAACCCTAAGGATGCACCATACATCCTCTAAGGTCACTGTGCAATCTCTAGTGGGTAGGTGAAATTGGCAATATCAGATCTCCATCTCTCCACCAAAGCGATCATCATAGCCCAATGTGCTATGATCTCAGACATATAAGCAATGTGATATATCCCAATAACAACTAAGAACTGGATCTCAAAGTATCCAATGTGAGCCAATCTATCCAAAAGCCTCGGTCTCCACTCTCTCAAGTAGATGGGATGAAGCATCGATTGCAAGCATAACACCCATGATGTAAAAATTACAAAAAAATCAAGTAAAAATACTAGCTATTTTGATGAAAAAGAAAACACAAAATTTCTTGCAAACACGTTGCTAAAAAAAATCAAACACGTGCTTCTTTGTAAATGTGCTAAAGCCCTAAATACAAATGTGAAATTGCAAGTGCGAGTTTTTTTTCAAATGCATTATTATAAATGTGTCGGCTTAGAGCATAAGCATTGTTTTTTCACATAGCTCACCTTTCCCAAACACGAGCATTCATGAATGCCAAATGTGGAAAAGTCATGGTCAAACGTGCTGATCCAAAGACTAATGCATTTGTTGTCCTACATTTAGATATGAAATTGAAAACCTAAAACTATGTGTAAGAAAAAATTAAAACAATATGTATTTCCTGAACCGCTCTTGCTGGTCTTTGGAACTATCATACTAAGTCCGCATAGTGTGGTGCTTGAGGTATGAAGGCCATCATGAGTGCATGTTTGAGGACTTTGAAAGCTACTAGACTGGATATCGTACATGTCTTTCTTGTGGCTAGATATGAAGACGATCCCAAAGAATCTCATATCACAACAATGAAGAGGATATTTAGATACTTGAAGGGAACTTCAAACTATAGTTTGTGGTATCCAAAGGATACTAACTTTTCTTTGAGTGCATATACTGGTACAGATTGGGCAGGATGTACAAATGATAGAAGAAGTAAAAGTGGTGGTATGTTCTTTCTTGGAAGAAAATTGGTTTCTTGGCTGAGTAAGAAGTAGGATTCAGAGTCATTATCTACTATAGAGGCATACTATATTGCAGCAACATCATGCTACACATAGGTGTTGTGGATGAAGCAAACATTGAAGGATATAAAAGTATCATATGATGAACCTATTTCTATCTTATGTAATAATACAAGCACAATCAATATTTCAAAGAACCCAGTAAAGCATTCAAGAACAAAACATATCTCAATCCTGTTGGGAAAATGTGTCTCAACCTTACAATTATATAAGGTTTATTGTTGATAGGATATATATAAATATATATATTTCCTAGTTACATCGATAGGTGCAATATACAATGGGAGCACGAGGAGAGGGGAGGAGTGGCATGCGTGTTAATGTTAACATTTTTTTGTTAACAAAAACTCTTAAATGACTGAAATACAGTAAATTAATGATATATTATAAGTCTGGACCATTCATTATTAGGTTTTAGATTTGATGGTAGATATTTTGTTGGCTTGTCTTGCCCTAGAAGCTAACCTTATTTTATGAGGGTGTTGTATTACAACTGTGGTAGTGTGATGTATTCTGAGAGTTTGATAGTGGTTGTGCCATCTCTAGATCTCTAGTGGTGATACTCCTATGAGAAGCCTCCTCTACAAGTATATTTTAATCTTTATTATTTTTTAATAATATATTGGGCAGCTTTTGGAGTGTGGGGTTTTTCTCCCGAAAGGGTTTTCCCCACGTAAATCATTGTGTTGTGGTATGTATGATATTTATGTTTAATTTTATATAAGTATTGAAAAGATCTGTAAATTTTGTCATTATTCTCCTCTCAAGATTAGTGTAGGAAGTTGTTCCGCTACCTTAGCTTCCTTACAAGTGGTATTAGAGCCTAATCACCTTTGGTTTCAGTTGTGGGTTGTTGGGTTTTTTGAAATAATCCAGATTTGAGTGGGAGATTGTGTGGAAGACACTTTGTGATCTTGTTGTAGGAATTTTTAGATGGCAAGTTCATCAAGGAGAATAGAGGTGGATAAATTTTCTAGAAATAATTTTGAGATGTGGAAGCTGAAGATGGAGGATCTATTGATAGATTGAGATTTGTGGGATGCTGTTGATGAGAAATTTTCAAGGACTACAAATCCTAGTTTGGCTACTCAATATGATGTTATGGACCGTAAATTGAAGGGTCTAATTAGATTATGCTTGGTAGACTCTTTTAATCAATTTCCATGAAGAGACCTCTTCAAAGAAACTATGGAAGAAACTTGGTGAGATGTATCAAGCCAAATATTTAGTGAACAAGATTTTCTTGAGGAAGAAATTGTATTACTTGATAATGGAAGAGGGTAGAAAAATCACAGAACACCTCGAAACATTCAATATTTTGGTGGCTCAATTGTCATCAATTAGTGTCAAAATGGATGAGGAGGAGAAACGTCAGATATTGCTTTGTTCTTTTCCTGATTTGTGGGATTCTCTTGTTATTGCTATTGGGAGTGCTTCTATTATATTGAAGATTGAAGATGTGGTGGGTTATTTGGTTTTTGAAGAGATGAGGAGGAGGGTATCCATCACTACCAAGGAGGCCCTAAATTTTCATGGAATACCTAAGGAAAAAGGAAAGAAGAATGAGAAGCTCGAAAAATCCCAGTCTGAGCGAAGATCTAAATCTCTTGGAAAGTCCAAAGTTATTTGCTGGAACTGTAGTAAGCCTAGAAATATTCATAAGGACTACAAAGAAGAAAAGAAGAGATTTGGTTCTAATTTTGAGTCCGAGAAGGAAGATGGTGATGCATTCATTATAGATCTGGAAACTCATGCAGGTAATGATGCATGGCTAATTGACTCATGTGCATCTTTCCATATGACCTTTAATACAGATTGGTTTTCTGAATTTGAAGAATTTGATGGGGGTAAGGTTTACTTGGGTGATAATTCTTATTTAAATATTGTTTTCTATGGTAAAGTTAAAATCAGGTTTCCTGATGGTAGAATAAAACAAATTAATGGTGTGTTGCATATCCCTAGATTAGCATAAAATTTGTTATCTATGAGAAAACTAATAGATGCTGGTGTGCAGGTAGTATTCTATGATGCAAGATACAAGATGGTTAGAGGTGATATGGTGATTTCTATAGGTGTCAGATATGGCACATTGTACAAACTTGATGCATGCATTGTTGAGTGCAATAGTACTTCTGTGAAAAGCAAGTTTGTGAAAGAGGTGTTGCTCTTTAAGTGCTGTCAGAGGGGGAGAGAAATAGAGTTCAATGCAAATTTTTTTTTGGATGATTCTATGGCCCTTTGTAATTGATTTCAAAGGGGGAGAGAGTTAGAGTGGTTGAAAAACCATAATTCAGAAGAGTATTACAGGAGAGAGAGCTAGAGTTTTTTGAGAGAGAGTTGGTTGAATAGGGTCTAAAGACCACATGGGGAGAAAGTTAGAGTGGTTGAAAAACCATAATTCAGAAGAGTATTGCAGGAGAGAGAGCTAGAATTTTTTGAGAGAGATTTGGTTGAATATGGTTTGAAGACCATAGGGGGAGAGAATGTTTAGGAGAAAGAGAATGAGAGTATGAAGAGTTTCCCCAGTCAGGGGGAGTACTACTTATTGTAGATTTGTTGTTGATGGTTTTTTTGAGAGCTGGTGTTTCCATCAATGAAAAAGGGGGAGATTGTTGAAATTACGTTGCTGGTGTTGTCATTGGTGTCAATAGTTGCTAGTGTTGGTCATTGATGTCAACTATATGGAGATTGTGTGTTGGAGTTGTTGGAAGGATGTTGGAATTTTCATAGTTGGGGAGATTGTTGTCAAGTTCTTGTGCTAGTATGGATGTATTGTGGTTTGATAAGAAGATGTTTTGGTGGTACCCCTCAAAAATTTTGTGTTCCATTGACAATTGTTGCAAAATTTGGCTATTGTCTTGGTTTGGAATGTGTATTAAGGCTTAGGGTTTTAGTCATCTCATGTTCTAAGGCTTATGTGTATGCCTTAAACCCTCTAAAAACCCTAAGTGTCAATCCATTTGCAACCATTCTAATTTGCTGTTGATCGATGTTTACCTATTCCCGGTCTCTTAAGTCATGTCTTATTCCATTGAATCCGTTTACTCACCGACCCCTTAAGCCTAACATTCTCGGTTATTACCTGTCGAATCACTTTAAATATTGTCTCAAATTATATGGGTTGCGAGCCTTTTTAATATTTGCTAAAATACCTATGTCCTGGTTTAATATCATGGAATTGGTCTAAAGTATTGGTCTTAAATTTATGTCCCCATCACTCGTAAACCTAGTTGGGTCCCTTTTTTTAAAGTACAAACTTTGTGCATGTGTAGATTGAGGGTTTTATTTGGAGTGGTCTGATCAGTTGATTTAATCTTGACCACTCCTTGCTCCCCCATTTGGTTTTAATATGCATTAAAATATTCAGATGGATTAGTGCCACGTGTCCCATCAAGTTAGTGAGACCCATCCTCCCTCAAAGGCAGTGAGAATACAAATTTAAGAGATCTATGGTTGAGATGAAATGGTCTGGGTCGATCCTGGCCATTCCCCACTAGCTTGTGGGGGACCCACCTTCATTTCCCATCCCTCAAAAAGGAGGCGAGGAGGCACCACCTGGCACAATCTGGACCATCAACAAAACTATAGTGAGGAATGAAATATTTTGGAAACATTTCGGCATAATGTTAAAATGGATTAACAGTCAAGTTACTAAGGGAAATTTTTAAAGCACGTGGTTTAAATGTGGACAAGAAGTTATGATCGTGGTCATCCATTAAATCCAAAGGTTATGCACTAAGGAAAAGGCTTGAGTTGTAAAGAGCACATAGGTTGAAGGCTCTAGATTTAGTTTGGGCCACTTCCCACCTCCCCATTGCTGAAAGATGCACACAAGTTAAATCTAGTAGGGAAGCGGGGAGGATGACACGTAGCCATTTTCACAGCTTATGGAGATGGTGGAGCCCGTGAGGTGACTTGTAGGAAAATCCACATGGCATGTTCTAGTTGGTGGATGGAAATGGGAGTCTATAGTCAAAAATTTAAAACTTGTTTGACTAGATTTGGTCCGTTCATTGAGCCATCTCACTGTAGAATCAAAAACTAAAATTCAATGTTGAGATTAAGGCCAAGTGAGCTGTTCTGGTTCATGCAAGTGAACAGTAATGGCATATATGGTGCCGAACTACCAAATTGGTCCACCATAAAGCCATAAAAACTTTCTTTAAAGCATAATTGTAGATTGTTAAAGCATCCTACGCATATGAGGAGTTCTTGCTACAAATTTCAAGCTCGTTTGTTGAATAGAGTTAGGGTTTTCAAAGTGATTTTAAACTAGTAAGTGAAATCTATACCTTGCTTCTCAATTGCTTAAAATTTGCTAAAATACGCTTGTTCTAGCATTTTATCAGTAGGGTTTCTGGTTTTCTTACATTTCTTTTAAGGTTTGATGTTCAATTTGAATGATTATCTTGTTTAGTCTTGTTATTGCCCTGCATCAAACCCATACCCTAGCTATAATCTTATAATTTGCTGAGAAGTAAACCCTAGTTTGCACAAACCTTGTAACTATAGCACCTAAAGTAAAAGAATCCATGTCAAAATACCAACCCTTTGGGTCAAAACCTCCAATTAGACTTCTGGTTCAGGATTTGATTGAGCAATTAAAACTCTCCACATCTGAGAAACCTAAGGGTTAGCTATTGTTCTTAGGTACACAAATTATGGAGGAGCTTGTTGATAAACAATACACTATTAAAGATGCCTTAGTACCATACACTGGGTGGACACAATTTAACTATTGGTTTGGCAACCAAAATTGTGGCATCCCTATTGGCAACCCCTGGAGATTGGACATGGGGAAGGTGGTAGTGCCAAATGTGTATTTGGATGTTGACCTATTAAAATAAATAGTGGAAAATTATGACCAAATATCTAGAATTGTAAGGACATATGATGGAATTGAAATGGTCAAGGTCACCAGGGCTGAGATTGCTGAGATCTTTAATTTGACTGAGTGGAGTGAGGATATGGTGAAAATTGATGAGAAGTCACTCAGGGTAGAATATGAGAAGGTGAGATATACCTTCAAAATCTCAGTATTGTAGCATTTCTTGGCATCTGTGAAAGGTCAAGGGAAAATTGTCCTGGGTCAATCAGATAAAGAGCCCTTCCCCATCAATTCTTTTGTTACATATTTCCAGAGGAATTTCTATTCTTTGTGCCAAATCATAGGTTATGACCCATCTATAGGTATGCCCATGGCTGAAATGTATATGGATGCACACATCCAACACCCTACATGCAACACACTCTATGATTTTGGGTCATACCTAGTTGAGAAGATACATGAGGGCCTGGTTGCACTGAAGAAAGGTGAAGATGGGGTGAGATTCTACTGGTACTCTCTGTTCATGCATATGTTTTTGTTCAAAGGAGCTACATACTTTGGAAAGGACATGATATTGGAAAAAAGAAGGTGATATGGATCTACCTGTTCAATGTTGGACCACACTCCTTGATAAGGATGACAAGAAATATAGTTATGTGGTGTTTGAAAATATTTTTTCCTCCAAGATGAGGAGAGTTTTGATTATGAACATGCCAAGAATCCTTGCAGCTTTACATGACTTTTTGAGACCTAAAGATAGGGGGCTTGAGCTGAATATTGATCACAATTTGGGAGATATTATTCCCTATCCTAGCTACACAATTTTGAGGGTGTATGGAACAAGGGTTGCACCTCACATACTACCAAGTGATGTGTCATTGAGAGTTGGTTTCCTAGAAGTAATGTGGTAGTTAGGAGATGTTGAGGACAACCATTTGAAATATTAGGGTAAGGGAACCTTTTTCCCTACATACACTTGTTTTTCTGATTTTTTCATGAGGAAGGGAGGATGGAGTAAGCTTGCTGATGTACTTAAACAATTTGGGATGAAGAGAGTAAGAGCAAGAAACCGTGATTCTGAGGAATTCATGGCATGGTTGAAAGCCAAAATTAGAAGATCCAAATTCACCCATAATTTATTTTTTCTTGAGGATGTAATAAGAAACATTTTTGACTTTCAAAAGCAGGATGATAGAAATATGAAATGGATTGCTTTTAATAAATTAGAAAGGGAGATGCAATCTAAGGATCCTCAATTCTTGGCTCTTACAAATATAAAGGATGAAATGCAAAGAATTGAATATGTTTTTCAAAATTTTGAACAGGTGGTTGGATAGTTAAAAGGAGAGAGATTGGTTCAGGACAAGGGGAAGGCTATTGTGGTAGAGGAAAAAGATGAGGGGGAAACCCTTATAATGGAAGAAAGACCAACCTCTCAGCCCCCAAAGAAAGTAATTGTTCTCAAAAGGAGGAAGGACAAGGTAAAAGAGAAGGAAACAATGACTACCTCTTCTCAATGAGAGGAACAAAGAGTCCCTTCACCAGTGCATGAAATGCCACCATTTTCTCCTCCTAGGTCAAATGGTCTTGAAATTGTTGACATTGATTCACCACCAAGGCAATCATCACCACCAAGGTAGCCACCTCCTAAGAGACAAAAGGTTGAATCAAGTGGCTTGGTGGATTATGATGAGGACTTTGAAGATGAAATATTGGTCACTGAGGAAGAGATGCAATAGGGTATACCTTCTCCCCCTAGGGAGATGGTACCACAAAAAAATGGCCTTATATTGAGCAAGGTGGACCTCACAGGCATGAACAACACTGATGATGTTAGAGAAGAGGCCTGCAAAAAATTCATGGATGATGACTCATTTGTCAAGACCTCTACATTTATGGAATTTGCTTGGAGAGAAAAGAAGGATGCATATATTAATAATATTGCAAAGAAAAGGAGCCTACACCAAAAGCTTCCTGATCAAGTTATTCAAGCCCAAGTCACGAAGGAAATGAAAGAAAGTTTCCAGGGAATAACTGCACAAGAGGGTAGAGAATTGATGAGAAAAAGTGGTCTCCTCCTGTTACCAGAGTGGGACCTAGAATTTTCCATTGCTTTTGATATGGTAAGGAGGTATGATAGGCCTTTGTATAAATCTAAGGAGGAAGAAACAATTGCATTACAAGGGTCTTCCTTTAGTGAGTAGTGTGATACATTGGCTATTTGGGCCCTAGCTCCAAACACTGAAAAGCTAGAAGTTGCAGAGCCATATGCAAACTACAAAGGGGGCCTGATTATAAAGAGAGTATCTGACACCTCTTCCATTGAAGCTGCCACTATGTCAATGAACGTTTCCCAATTCACAAAGGAAACAGTGGAATCAATGACAGTAGAAAAGGAAAAATTTAGGAAAGTGTACAAATATTTGTTAGTTGAATATGGTAAGGACCAATAGAAGATCATAGAGTTGCAAACCGAGATGACACTCTTGAAGGAGAAAATGCAAAATATGCAATCTAGTGGGCCAATGCAAACAAATTCTGCTTCTCCTTCCTTACCATAAGAACAAACACCTTCTACCCCTACTCATCCCATAAATAGTTCAATGACAATTATGCCATATAACATGGGGAATGTGCCTATTTCAGTTGAAGAACCAAGTACATCAGAGGCACAATAGACATAAGAAATAAGCAAGGAAGATTATTTGAAAAACTAAAAACCTATGAAGAGAGGTGCAACCAACATGACAAGATGATCCTTGTTAGCAACCCGAAGATTGTAACTTCAGTATTGGAGCATCTAAACAAGGGGAATTGATAAGAGGTTGATTAGCATTCATGCTAATTACTCTTCCATGTTTGATGCTATGAAGAACTTTGACAGAGGTAAGGAAGTGAAAATCCAACTTATGGAAAAATGGATTCCCAGACTACAAGATTTGAGGTTAATGGTTGTGGGATCCAAACATGATGTAAATAAGCCTAATAACATCCAACCAACCCTTAGAATAGTGAATGGAATGTAGGAATTCCAAGGAAAGATTGAGAATTTGGAGGCAAAGATAAGGGAATTGGTTAAAGGGGTTGAAGAGATGAATTTTGGTCTCCTTGACATCTTGAAGGAGAATGGTGAAATAAAATATTTTTAGGATTGGAGAAGGCAAGAAAATGATATAATTACAAATAAGGAAGCCCTAATTTGTGAGGGAACTGATATGAGAATGTTAAAGAACAACATGGATATGCTCACCCAAGCAAGAATTTCCTTGGGAGAATTTGATAAAGAAGCCAACCAAGTTGTCACCAAGTATGCTCCATATAGAGCAAAGGCTGATAGTGTCATTGCATTCAATTGGACCTCAAAAGAGGAATTTCAATCATGGAAAGACAAGTACCTAGATATCCTAGAGGATTAAGTTGCTACTATGGGGATGGTTAATACAATTTTGATCTTAAGTTTGCAACAATGGAGAGTAATGGATGGGAGAATACAGTACATGGCCTAGAACTAGTACAGATTATGCCTTTGATAAAGTAATGAAAAAATATTGTATTCTCTCAAGTTTGAAATTGTTGACAAGGATGCAAACATGGAGGTAATTTGTCCTATTTCTCTTTCTTCTTTTTGTGCTTTTCTTCCTTCAAGCTTGGTGTACGTGGCCATAATTTTGAAAGCAGGTGGATATATTGCTACAACAACTAAAATATTCCTTTTGGAAGGTGGGACAAGATCTGAACCAAAATTATCACATGGAAATATATTCCCCAATATGGCAGGAAATGTCACATGGAAATATCACTGCGATATGTATTTCCATGTGATATTTCCCTCCATCTGAACTACACATATAACTGCATTGGGGAATATCTGTTGTATCGATCAAATAGGAATTGGACATGTGTACATTGTAGCCCAAATCTTGTTTGCTCCTTCATTTCTATAAGAAGAAATTAATAGCCATATGTATAGGTTGGTCGTTGATTGATCATAGAGATAATTTTGAAAAGAGAATGCAAAGAACAATTTAGAGTTTTTGTCTTAGGTTTTGAGTCTAGTTGGTATGCATATATAATTTTCAATAATAGTACTAGAAATTGAATAGAAAATGGTGCAAATTCAAATCCATTTCTCTCCTGGTGTATTCATTTCATGAACTACTAATAAAATGCTCAAGGGTTGTTTTGTTAGTATTCATTGATTTCCAATGGATGTGTAGTTTTTTCCTTGTTTTTAATTTAAAGAATTAATGAAATTGCTTGGATGAAGCTATAAGTTCATGTAATTTGAGCACAAGGATCTTTATAAGAAGTTATGGTTTGGGATACAATATTGTGATGTTGTAATGCAGTGTTTTCAAAGCATTATGTTGCTCTGTATTGATCTATTGTCAAATTATGTCTGTGTTGAGATTGACTCCATTTCTTAGGTTTTAAGGCACTGATCCAAGTTTTGTATTCATGATATATCTTCTTGGTCGTTCAACAAAAAATCAAATTTATAAAAAAACTTTCAAATAAACTACAATTGTTATTATTTCATGATAGGTTCTATCATTCTCATGCTCTAAATGTTGAGTGTTGTAAAGGAGTATCCAACTTCTTGAAATGTTCCATTTATTTGAGCCATTATATGAGAATTCATCTGTTATTTGCAATGTATCTGGTCATTGAGTGTATAAGTTTTTAGGTACATTGTGGGATCACCATCCTAGGTCTTGTAGAGCCTGAAGTGCAGGAGGAAATCATTGCTTCTTTCAATCATTCATTGGCCAATCCCTTTAGGTTGCTAAGGATTGGAATTGATGATTCCATAGGCTACTTTGGAGACCAACTTAGTTCTTAAAAACAACTAACATGTTTCATTTTCAAAGATGTGGTTTTGATATGGTTATGCATGGATTGCATAATTAAAATCTCCCTACTTATGAGTACAATCTAAGGAAACAAAATGAAGTCATTGACAAGCATGTTAGTTAGTCTCCCAACATCTCTCCTATTTGTGAGAGTATCTTGGTGCAAGAGAAAGAAATTACTAACACATTTCTTAATATCACTTTTCCTAATCCTCATTCATCTCCCAACATATCTCCCTCTTGTGAGACTATTTTTGTGCAAGAGGATGCAATCATGGACAATCACAAAAAGCATAGTTGTTCTTCTCCCAACACCTGTCCTACATGTGAAGATGGTATCTTGGTGGTAGAAGACCCTATCATTGAGCATCATGAGAATATTATTTGCTCCTCTCCCAATACTTCTCCCACTTGGGAAGATATTGTGGCACAAGAGGATGACATTATTGATATATTTATTTTAAAATATAATAAAAGGGATTACATAAATGAAGATGTTAAGGTAACTTTAGATCTCCCCTTGATAGAAGATCATTAACAAGAAGTCAAATACATTGAGGTTATGAATGCACAATCAACTATTAGATCTCCTTTGATTATTGGACCTCCTAAAACTCCTTTTGGACCTCCAAAAAGTCCTTTAATTATTGGACCTCCTAAGTCACCTCTAATCATAGGACCTCCTAAACCTCATGGTCATATCGTAAGATTTGTAAAACAACTTACTAGTAATCATGTGTCGCACCAACCAAGTTATCATATTGTAGCTCACAAATATAACACTAAAAACAATAAGCAACAAAAAAAATCCAAAATCCATCCCATTTCCTCAACCATATCTCCCACCCGCACCTAACATTCCATAGTGTAGTGGTAAGGAATTTGATCTTGTTGAGAAACTTCATAGCACTCCTGCCAAGATAACCTTGTGGGATTTTATTCAAACATCACCTATTTACCATGGCATACTTCAAAATTATTTGCAAAAAGTTGTTATCCCTCCTAGTCAAGGATAAATTTAAGAACCACCCTCAGTGAAGGTGTAAAATCTTGGCGAATCTTGTATACTTCTCGATAAAAATATTAATTTTATTGGCAATTTTTTTCATTTTTCGAGAAAAAAATAATCTCAATTGGCGAATCTTTTGTAATCACTAGAAGTCTGTGGAAAATATTGGTGAATTGCAATTTTTTTTAAACCAATAATATATTTTAATTGGCGATTAAAACCTTTTTTCAAACCAATAAAATATTTCCATTGGCAAATTAAACATGTTTTCAAACCAACAAGATATTTTTATTGGCGAATTAAAGCTGTGCTCAAACAAATAAAATATTTTTGTTGGTGATTCAAAAATATTTTCAAACCAAAAAAAGTTATTTTCATTGGTGAATTAAATCTTTTTTCAAATGAAGGAAAAAAAAACCATTGGCGAATTCAACATAATCTCAAACCAATAGAAAAATTCATTGGCGAAATAAACTGGTATGCCAATAATAAATCATAGTGTGGGTGGCGAAAATATCAAATGCTATATATTGTTATATTCCAAAAAAAATTCTACACATCCAAATTCCTTCATAAAGTGTCCAGAATGGGGACAAGTGTCAACATATTCATTATGTCTGAAGCCAGATGTCAGTGCAAATCAATATAACCCACGACCATTTGATGAATTTTCGATGGAAAACTATAGTTGCATTCTAGAAGCAAATGTATGAAGCACTAGACTTGCAAATTTAAACCTCCAGAATAACACTAGAACCGTTAGAATTCCAAAAATCAATGGTTGACATTTTATTACTTATTAAATCAATTGAAGTCATGACAACCAAAATAATATTTTATCGTTGACTAGCTACCGACAGTTGAAGGTCACTTAAGTTATGACTTAAGCCTTTGGACTCATCATGTTGACCAACCCCTTGACCTAGGTGAACAATGGGTTTGAGAAATGAATGGTCAATATAGGGTGACATGGATCAACCTTGACCACTCCTCACCAGCCCGCGGGGGACCCACCTACATCTCCCATCCCTCAATGGGGAGGCAGGGAAGTGCCACATGGAACGATCAAAACCATCAAAGGAACTATAGCAAGGTGAAAAATATTAAGGAAATATTTCGACATAAGGTTGAGTAGTGTTAAATCCTACGCTACTAAAGAAGCCTTTTAAGCACATGTTTTAAAGGTAAGCAAGACATCTTAATCTGGGCCATCCATTTTGTCTGAGGGTTATGCACAGGTGAATGGTCTTAAGGTAAAGAGCACACAGATGTGAAGCACCCAATTTAATTTGGGCTGCTCCCCACCAGTCCGCGGGGGACCCACCTACATCTCTCGTCCCTCAACAGGGAAGCGGGGAAGTGCCAAGTGGAATGATTAGAACCATTGAAGGAACTATATCAAGGTGTGAAATATTAAGGAATTTTGACATAAGGTTGAGTAGTGTTAAAGCCTGCGCTACTAAAGGAGCCTTTTAAGCACATGTTTTAAAGGTAAGCAAGACATCTTAATCTAGGTTGTCTATCTGGTCTAAGGGTTATGCACAAGTGAATGGTATTAAGGTAAAGAGCACATAGATGTGAAGCGCCAAATTTAATTTGGGCTGCTCCCCACCTCCTGGTTGCTAAAAGTTGCACATGGGTTAAACCCAACGGGGAAGCAGGGAGGCTGAAACGTGGATTTTCTTAGCATTCATGAAGATGGTGGAGCCCATAGGTAACTTGGAATAATATCATCACAGTTTTTTCAAAATAATATTGTCACATCGATGATCAAGTGGTGAATTAAATGTTAAGTGTGAGTATTTGATGTCATTGTCTTCATTCTAACTTCTATATATACTTCACCAACTTGATGTTCTTCATATCATTTATAATATATTTGGCTTTGATTTCTTTCTTCTCTATTCTATATTGTGATAAGGAATGGCTTCAAAAAAACCCCCGTGCTCTATATTCTGAGGTAGCTTCAACTTTCTTGTCCAATTGCATGGAAATTTTGCTCGATAAAGATTTGGTGAAGACACTGACAATACGTTATTTGTAGCCTTTCATTTACTCTATTTCTTCATTGGAGTTGGCATTGGAGCATTACAATTTTGAAAGTGGGTTAGCGCCTCTTGGTGGAATCTTCCAGAAAGTGGAATTGCATGCTTCTATAGTGCAGGATCTTGCCTTGGTTAATATGAGATGTGGTCTGCTGTGTGATACAAAAAATGAATCATTAAAGAGTATGGAGTTTTGGAGGAAGGTTTTGGGTGATTAGCTTTTCTTCATTGTTGTTACTTTTCACCTTCTACTCAAACACCTAGTTGATGACCTCAGCTATTATTACAAAAATTTTTAGTAGTGAATTGTGTGATGTGTCACGTGTCTATATTTAATTATACAACATAACAGTTCTTGTAATATGTATTTTGTGAATGGTTTTTTGTCACGGTTAGTGGCTTTTTGGCCAGGCTGGCTATGTAGTATGTACTTCAGTCTTTAGCTACTTAAATTAAAATAATTTTCATGGCTCCATTCTTTTAAATCCTTTTTTCTTTGTACAATATAAAAATGTGGCTTTTAAAACTAATAGTAATTATCAACATATTTTTGATCATAAGTGAGCGAAATTTATTATGACTTATTAGTGGACATTGATAATGATTAAGGTATTATAAACATATAGTTCTGATCATAAGTGAGTGAAATTTATTGTGACTTATTAGTGGACATTGATAATGATTAAGATAAGACAAGCCATTTAATTCTCTCTTTTCAATGCCTCAAAGTACTCTACCTTTCATTTAATTTTCAATCTTTTTGAAGAAAGTGTGGTTGCGATATTGCGGGCAGCGATGCGAATCAATGCCATATGTACATCCAAAGAAATTGATTGGATAGCTTGATATTGAAAACTACACGATGTACTGTAGATGATGATGTCATTAATCTAGTGATCAATTGAAACAAGATTTTTAATGATTTCATATTGTTTGAGTGGTGATTTTGAAAGCTTGTCACCTTGAGGAATAGTTTGCATGTACCTAGACGTCAATCAAATTAAACATTTTAATTGTAAATGTGAGGCTTAAGTTACATGAATCAATTAACTTAGTTTTTTGGTTTGCACGAATCACGATGATCATTATACCCAACCTCACATGTGACACAAATCACAAGTAAATAGGGATCACACTAGTAGTGGCACTGGTGTCCCATAAATAGGGATAGTGAGCACAACTAAAATCATTCGTTGAAGGCTAAAGGCTTTACTATTGAGTGCAATATTCTGAATTGTCATAAGGGTTTTCATTTTGTAAGGTTAATAAGGATTCAGGAAGAAGATGATGTGGTATTATTGGGGATACTCTAAATTCTCTTGCCTCCAGTTATTTAGTTACAGAGTAAAAGACCAATTTCCTTCAAGTTCAGAATGGGTGGAATTGGAAAGAAGTTGATCTAGTTCACTCGACTCTAGTTATCAAAGAGGATAAGTACATTTTGTATCTTTACAACTCCCATTTCCCCATCATGGTCAACTAGGAAAGCCCTTTGCATTTATTTTCAGAGCTGCATTTGTATTACGTTGTCACCAGCAGAAGCTTGGAATCAATTTGTAATCCATTTTCAGGAGCAGTAGCTTGGAATCAATTGTGTCTATGTAAAGTGACATATGTCATTTATACAAAACATGAGCTTGCATGCTCTACTCATCTTTAAAAGATATCAATAATAATGCAACATTGTAATTCAATTGTAATAAAATAAATGGTTGTGTTATTCTTCATTATTCATTTACAGTAAAGAATTATTTCTTGAGTTCAGTGTCTGACTCTATTCAAATCAATTTTTTTCCCTTTAAGAAATTAAGTATTATCTATTTATGAAATATTTGCATGCAGATTTAAAACATAAAGCAATACAAGTCAAAAAAGAAAGTTGCCATCAAATTGACAAAAAACATTATAAACACTAAAAGTTGTCACTCTTGCTAGGGTTTATCAAAATTTTATTGATTTCTAATTTGTCGTTGACCTTCTCCCTCGGTTCCTGGTATCATTATTTATTTTATTAAGTCCTTTTCAACATTAAGTTACCGACCCCTTGGCCTTGATGTCAATCCTAGTGCACTAAAGTTTAAAACAACTTTAAAACACATGTTTATTGTTTATATCATAAATTACTCAACCGTTCGATGAACATTTTATGGATGATTGTAGTTGCATTCCAGAATGAAATGCACAAAGCACTAGGCTTGCAAACTCAAACCTCCAAAATCACCCTATAACCGTTAGATTTACAAAGATCAACGGTTGAGAATTTGTTTGAGAATTTATTTCTAAGTGTCATTACAAAAATGTAATGTACTAATTGTGTAGTCGGGTGGCAACACGTTGATGTTTCATTCACTTTAATATTTGGAAAAAATAAGTGAACTTTCTACTGCTAAGTGATTTTATTTTTAAGTGATAGAGTCAACACACAAGGAGATTCTGGGTTCCAACAAAGCCAATCAGTATTAATCTTTTCAAGAATCAAAATCCGGGTAAGTGAAAGAAAAAATTCCTACGGCTACGTTTCATTGTTTCTTAAAATATTATTTTGTAAAACTTTGAAGTTTGGGTTTAAGGTTGAGAGACTTAAGAAAAATTAAGGACTAAGAGGGAATTCACAATTTCACATTGTATAAGCATGTCTACCACCAGTACCACTAGAAAACCAAAGAAAGTTGTTGGGAAAGGTAGAGCAAAATCGGATAAAAAAATATATTATGTTGGATTGCTTAAAACCCCAAGTTTCACTAATGAATACCATGATATTTATGATCCTGAAATCTATGATAGGCATCCCTCAGAACTTAGATTTTCATCTGAGAATAAGGCTACAAAAGAAATGCAAGTTAATAGTTTTAGTGCACTGTGGGTAAGTGGATTAGGGCACATGATGTTACATGAGGTTTTCCCTTGCCCAAAATTTATCATGGTATGTGCCCAAAATTATGATGCTAACAAAAGAACAATTGTTAATAAAGATAGAAAAGAAGAATAGTTATCCATTAATGTAGAAGAACTTGGAAAAGTGTTGGGGTTTACCACCAAAAAATTTGGAAATGTCCACATTGACCTAGAAAAACTTGCTAGTAATTATGAAGCATTGGATGAAAGGGAGAAAAATTATTTCATAAATAAAATAGTTCAGGATAACATACAAGTTAGAAACAAATTGAAAGGTAATCATAAGCCTCCTTATGATTTTTATATTTTTAGACCATGGGTTCAAGATACTATTCCATGCTAGCATTTTTCCTCAGACTGGATAGCAATTGGGAAGTGGGTGCAAGCCTCCTTGAAATGGTATATAATATCCATTATGCTTTTCCATCTCAACCTATCAAATATAACTTTATTGAGCACATTGTAGGATCCATGCATGAACAGTTTTTAATGATTAAAGGAGGTGCACACTCAAAGTCCATTAAGACATTTAGGTTCACAACCTACTTGTGCTATTTTTTTCTATTCAAATTTAGTGGAATGTTTAAGACCAACAAGCTTTAGATTCAACCCTATAGTAATGTTGAGGAAAAGAAAGTGGCTCCAGTATATGATTGGACCATTGATATAAGAATGCATGATTCTCAAAGGAACTACATTCATTTTGTAGACTAATTTTTGGCTCCATTGCATCAAGCAATTACAAATACTCCAATGCCTAGATTGCCTATGTCATGTAGAAATTGCATTCAACTAGGAAAAGAAATACAATTTTCTGATTGGTACTTAATGGAAGAATATACCGTGCTAAGATTTTATGGATCGGGAGTAGATCCATAAAAACTTCCAATAAAAGTGAAAAAAGGGTTTTTGCATTGGAATATGTAATGCAGATGTAGAGTATTGATAAACTACACTTTTTCGGTTAGCAAAAGAAGAACATATTTCCTTCTTTACCTTTTTCATGTGGAGGGTTCACATTCGGGAGAAAAGCATTTAGTGTGGCACATGATCTTTTAATTTCTTTTAATTTTGATGTTGTCTGTCACTGACAGCATGATCCATGTGACACCATTAAATCAATGATTGTGGCTAATAGGAATGTTGCAGGTAGAATTCAACATCAAAGTAAACCCTTGCTTGAAAACTTGAGAAACAAGGATTCTTGGGATGAGGTCAAAATAGCAATGGAGAAAAGTGCTGCTAAGAAAGGTATTTCTTTTGAACAATTGTCAACAAAAATTATGGAATTGCACCAAAAGACAATAAGGAGGTACAACAATTTTTATGAAAAAAGTGATAAACCATCTAGTAGAGTAAAAATTCCAAATTCTCTAGATAAGGAAGTTACAAATAAAAATTAGTCATGATAAAAAATTACTACCTTTTGGTCTATGAGGAAGGAGCTAGGTGAACCAAGAACTCTTGTAGACTAGGTGAACCATGTACCATCCTCCTCCAAATAATCTATCTACTCCTCTCCTCTTTCATGGGTTTTGACCCACCACAAACTGACCACCCCCACCAAATCTCTCTTGAAGCTTCCTCCATAGCTTCTACCTGCAAGTATACATCTATATACCACTCTGGACCCTCACAATCATTTTTCTTTTCTAACTCTTTTTTCATCTCACAATGCAAATGCTTTACAAATTCAACATTATAAAACTCATAAAAATCAGATTTTACCTTGATGAATTTTTCTGTCACAACATCTTCTTCTTCACTGCTGAATGCTACTATCTCTGCTATTGCATTGAACAAATTCTCTATCTTTGCAATCTCTTCCTCAAGAAAATATTGGTCTTCATCAGGTTCCTCATCGAACACTGGATCCTCATACATTACCACATACTTTGTTTTAATTGCAACATCCTTAACTATTGAAATTTGGTTTTCCCTTTCTTCAATGTCCTCCATTTCGCTAAACTCTTTTGTTGCTGCTATAACCTTACTTGCCACACACTCTCAAAATTCAATCTCTCAAGTATAGAATGCCTCACATTTGACGATTGGTCTACATGCCACACACACTCCACCCCCAGGTCTCGATGCAAATTGCATCACATTCGATGCTATGTCTGCACACTCAAGAACTCTTGCTCTGATACCACTGATGGCAAGAGAGACTCTCCCTTTAAAATCTAATCACAAACACAAATAAAAATCTATGCAAGAAGGTAGAAAATTAACTTAAACACATAGAAATGGAAGAGAAATCTGCAACATATATTAAGTTCAAATGTAAAAATGAATTACATAATCATGGAGCTCATATGCTCACATACAACATGGCTTCACACATACAAAAATCTGCAACTCAAAACTCCAACATCATTCCAGAAGCATCTAGATATGCAATCACCAACTCTCCAAAGCCCCCCATTCACCAAATTGCAAGCATCAATATATACAAATTGTGTGAGAAGAAACCACTATTGGTTTCTCAAAACAACCTCCACTAAACCACCAAGAAAACCTGTCAATTTCTGCCTATCGATGCTTTGTCATTCATCAAATTTTTCTAAAATGGTTTTTGAGTTTGGTGTGCCTCGTTTCCAAATTTTCAGATCATTTTTAAATTCTTAATTTCGTTACCTTATGAGAAAATTATGACCATTTTACTAAGACTAGGTCTCATAATTACGACGTAGACAATCTTTACTCTTTTCCCAAAAATGATAATATGCCAGTTAAACCTCCAGAATTCTCATTACTCCTTGGCATGGATTTCCTCTTCTTAGCATGTGCACTTGATGTACAATTCAAATTTTTCTTCCTTCCTTACACCTACTCTCTATTCTATCAATATCCATCATTCCAGTCCTCTAACAAGATGCAATTTTTATTTTTTTTAATGGAGTTACAATTTACAATAATTGTCCACTCACAAGCTTGGACATGGAATTTTTCTCTTTTATAAAATTAACACTTCTCAAATATTTTAAAACAATAAAAAAAAGTGAATCAATCAATTAATTGATTTTCCCACAATCCATCAACAAATTCTGCTACGCTGGAGGAGTTGAAAATTTCAACAATTTATACCTACAACCAAAAATCAAAATAAAAAACAAGCATAAAACTTTAAAATATTTTTAGTTGTGTAGGATTGCTTGGTACCCCTGGATGCTCCTGTATCAGACACCCGAGGTAGAAATTTTTTGAGCATAGGCTCACAAAAGTGGAGTTGAATGGTAGAACCATTCTTTCAGATTGCAATCAATTTGCAGCGAACTCCATCATTGTCCAAAGTGCACATGAAGTCTTTTCTTCTTCCTCTTCTTCCAAGATCTTGCTAGTACTAGCTTTTCTCTCCTCCAACAACTATGCTTACCATTCTTCTCTCCTCTCATGGAATTGTATCCACCATGCACCATCCTCCAAATAATCTCTCTACTCCTCTCCTCTTTCATGGGTTTTGACCCACCACAAACCGACCACCTCCACCAAATTTCTCCTAAAGCTTCCTCCATAGCTTCTACCTGCAATTATACATCTATATACCACTTTGGATCCTCACAATCATTTTCTTTTCTAACTCTTTTCTCATCTCACAATGCAAATCCTTTACAAATTCAACATTATAAAACTCATAAAAATTAGATTTTACCTTGATTCCTTTTTCTGTCACAACACCTTCTTCATTGTTGAATGCTACTATATTTTTTGTTGCATTGAACAACTTCTCTATGTCAACAATCTATTCCTCAAGAAACTCTTGGTCTTCATCAGGTTCCTCATCGAACACTGGATCCTCATACACCACCGCATACTTTGTTTTAACTGCAACACCCTCAACTGCACCACAATTCAGTTTTCCCTTTCTTCAATGTCCTCCATTTTGCTAAAATCTTTTGTTGCTGCTGCAACCTTACTTTCCACACACTCTCAAACTTCAACTTCCCAAGTATAGATTGCCTCACATTCAGTGATCGGTCTACACACCACACACACTCCACCTCTAGGTCTTGGTGCAAACTACCTCACATTCGACACTCTGTTTGCACACTTAGGAACTCTTGCTTTGATACCATTGATGGAAAGGGAGACTCTCCCTTTAAAATATAATAGAAAACAAACATACAAATCTATGCAAGAAGGCAACAAATTAACTTAAACACATAGAAATGGAAGAGAAATCTGCAACATATATTAAGTTCAAATCTGAAAATGAATTACATAATCACGAAGCTCATATGCTCACATACAACATGGGCTTCACACACAAAAATATGCAACTCAAAATTCCAACATCATTCCAATAGCATCTAAATATGCAACCACCAACTCTCCAAAGCCCCCCCCCCCGTTCCCCCCAAATTCACTAAATTGCAAGCATCAATATATACAAATTTTCTAAGAAGAAACCACTATTGGTTTCTCAAAACAACCTCCACTAAACCACCAAGAAAACCCATCACTTTTTTCCTATCAATACTCTGTCATTCATCAAAATTTTCTAAAACAGTTTTTGGGTTTAGTGCACCTCATTTCCAACTTTCTGAATCATTTTGAAATTCTTAATTTTGTTACTGTATGGGAAAGTTATGGCCATTTTACTGAGACTAGGTCTCATAATTATGACCCAAACAATCTTTACTCTTTTCCCAATAATAATAATATGCCATTCAAACCTCCAGAATTCTCATTACTCCTTGGCATGGATTTCCTCTTCTTAGCATGTGCATTCAATGTATAATTCAAATTTTTCTTCCTGTCTTCCACCTACTCTCTCCATTCCATCAATACCCATCATTCCAGTCCTCCACCAAGATGTAATTTCAAATTTTTTTGAATGGAGTTACAATTTACAATAATTGTCCACTCACAAGCTTGGACATGGAAGTTTTCTCTTTTAAAAAATTAACACTTCTTAAATATCTTAAAACAATAAAAAAGTGAATCAATTAATTAATTGATTTTCCCACAATCCATCACCAAATTCTACTACGCTAGAGGAGTTGAAAATTTCAACAATTTACACCTGCAACCAAAAACCAAAATAAAACACAAGCATAAAACTTTAAAATATTTTTGGTTGTGCATGATTGCTTGGTACCCCTAGATGCTCCTGCATCACTGTCCAACAAGGATTAACCACCCAGAGGCCTCATTTCCACACATATACAGAGAGAAGACAATCTCAATGCAACAAAGATTTCCACCACAACTTGCTCAAACACTTGTAGACATGCATGAATGATAGAGTACACCTTCAACTCACTACATCTGGAAAACTCGCCACTAAGATTTTGCATTGATCTTCTCAACCACACACTCTATTTTTTGCATGTATTTTGCATCTATCTTGCTCTATTTCTTTGTACACCTTTCACCAATATCTCATCCTATATTTATACCAACTTCAACTTTTGAAACATATCCAAAGTCGACCATACACCATTTGCATTTACAAATTTAAATTAGGTCGGTGCCAAAACATTCTACGGTGGAATTAGAATGATGGTGACCCAAACACATGCTTAATGAGGACCCAAATAAGTCCCAAAATGCTTCATGAACTTCACAAGTAGTGTTTAACACAAGGTCGGCCAAACTAGTGTAAAACACATAAAATAATTAAGCACACACAACCTTAGCACGATCCAATCCTCTAGACAATAAAATTATCTTTAACATGATCATATTAGTTTATCTTCAGAACTGCAAGTCATAAAACTCGAACAAGAAGAAATATGGAGCAACTACATTTCTCCCAGACCTCAACCAGAGACACTAAAAAAAATAGTTCACAACTGGTGAACATAACTCACATTGTACAACGATCCAAAAACCCAAAATCTAGATTTAGCAACTTCCAACAGCTATGATCAACATATCTAAACCACATGAACATAGGAGAAAATCTCGAAGCAAAACCTGGAGAAAACACTGAACGCCTGCAACCTTTCTTTATTACAATTTTCTCAATATCCTCAACATATACAACCAATAACCATTATCCATGACATTAATGACAACAACAACTAGTTGAGAATCAATTAACTAGTTGAAATCAATGACAACACTTTCATACTTGCAACAATCTCCCCCTTTGTCATTGATGGCAACACATGATGTGAAAAACCATCAAGGACAACACAACAACTCTGAACACACTTTCCATGATTTTTCTTTTCTGTTTCTCCCCCTTAGTAGATAAATTTTTTCACATGATACTTTCTCCTCTTTCGCCTCTTTCCTTTTCACATCTTTCTCTCCCCCTTTGACATCAATGACAAAGGAAAGAGATGTTTTACATTGATTTCCCCTTTGAAATGAAGAACAAAATAGTCTTTCAATGACAACACATGACACTATGTACTCCCCCCGAGAGGTAGCCACCAAAACATCAGTCTAGAAGAAAGATAGATCCATAGACCCACCAGATGATGCATCTCCATATGCATCTAGTTCAAAAAATGAGGGGAAATAACCCCTAACTTCTCTTGGAGATACTCAAAAGTATCTTTAGGAAGAGCCTTTGTGAATATATCAACAACCTGATCCTTCGTAGGTACATACTCAAGTTTTACTTCATTCTCCAAAACCTTCTCTCTTAAAAAGTGATACCTAATAGATATATGCTTTGTTCTTGAGTGCATCACTGGATTCTTTGAAATGTTAATTGCATTTGTATTATTGTAGAAGATAGAAATAGGATCATCATATATTACTTTGATATCTTTCAATGTTTGTTTCATCCACAAAACTTGTGTACAACAAGATGATGCGGTAATATACTCAACTTCCATAGGAGATAAGGAAACTGAATCTTTCTTTTTACTCAACCAAGCCACCAATCTACAACCCAAATATAATGCACCACCACTTGCACATTTCCTGTCATCTACACAACCTGCCCAATCTGCATCTATATAAGCACTTAATGTCAAATCAGTATCTCTAGGATACCACAAGCCATAATCCAAAGTTCCATTCAAATATCTAAATATCCTTTTAACAACAACATGTGTTTCCTTAGGGTCTTCTTGAAATCTAGCCACAAGACAAATTTCATGCATAATATTCGATCTAATAGCAGTCAAATACAATAGTCCTCCAATCATAGATTTGTACTTTCTCTGATCAACCTCAGGTGAATCATCATCCTTACTCAATTTGCAACTAGTCACCACAGGAATGCACATCAGTTTGGAAGCATCCATCCCAAACTTTTTTAACATTTCTTTCAAATATTTTGTCTGTGAAATAAAAATTCCTTTTTCTGTTTGATTAATTTGCACCCTAAGAAAGAAATTCATCTCACCAAACATAGACATCTCAAACTCATTTTCCATTTTTCAGCAACATTTTGCACATTGTTTCATTTCCTCCAAAGATAATTGTTGTCACGAAGATTGCACCTAGATGCCAAGTTTATACGCTCAACAATCTTGTGAAACATGGAAACATCTTTGAGCCTGTGGGTATGCTCATAGCGAAGATGAATCTCCAGATTATGGGTTGGTTCCCTTAAGATTTTCTAATGAATAACTAGTCTTTTAAAGGAAAAGGGATAGAAGGAAAAGAAATGAATGCATGAAATCAAGTATGGAAATACAATGATGCACCCAAATGGAAATGATGATAAAACCTGTAGACTGATTCACAACTATTCTCAGAAAAACTGTTTACACAGTTCAGAAATGATCACAATAATGTTTCCAAAGAAGGCCAAATAACTTGTCTTTTTAGAAGGAAAATAACTTTTCACAACTTGAAGAACAAAATGAATATAAGCACAACCTAAGACCCGTGATGTGATGCACAATTATGAACAAGAAAAAACTAGAGGTTTTGATGGCTAAAACACAATAATTTCATCAAATCATTCACAAAAACACTTTGCATAATTTTGAAGAGGCAAAATTGATTAATTCCAAATAAAAATACCAAGAAAATGCTGCATAGAGACAAATAGCATGAAACTTTTAATCTATTGCTCTATATTAATCTATAAAAAATGAGTTACAAAACCTTCTCCCTCTACAATGCATAAGAGGGAAAAAAGGCAAGAACTGAGAAAAAGACTAAGTATTTTCTCAATATATACAAAAAATAACTCCAAGAGCTAGGAGGTGGCAGAAGTAGCTAACTGGAAGTGAAAAAAATCTCCAAAAACCCTCTCATGAGCAAAGATGAAAATCCATGAAAAGGGGGCACACAACTAGTGTAAACTGTGCTCAAATAGTGGAAAACTCCTCCTGCATGATAGTCGAACCTAAAAGGCTCGTCAAAATGCTCCTCCAACTAAAAATGAGTCTCTGAAACCACAATTGAACTCCACTTGTGTTTCTTGCATGATTTTGGGGAAAAGGTAACTGCTTGATTGAATATTAAAGATAATAAGTTGTGATTATTTTAATATTTGACATGTAAAAGCTCTCCTTTTTATGCATCACATGGTAAATACTAAGGTAATTAATAAAATATTACCTTTAATATTTAATTAAATAGTTTATTTTGTCTAAAATCATGCAAAACACACAAGTAACCACTCCTTCACTAGAACATGGAATAATATCACATTCTAAATGATAACCCTAAAAGCAATACTATCCATCTTCAAACTCGCAGGCTCCCTAATAGTGATTAGGTCTATTGAATTAAGAGTCAAGACCATGGCATCTTTTAAATGAAATGATTTATATCTAAAATCATGGTAAAAAATACCCATTGGATTAGGGCATCGAGTAAAAATCCTCAAACCCTAAAATCTCCCTCATTCTTCACTTTGCATCCTTGTGTGCCACCATGCTCCTAGTAGGGGTTTGAACTGGAGCTCGGAACTCTTCATTTCTTGCTGCCTCTAAGGATTTCCTTGAAGATTCATACATGAAATTGCATGGTAAGTGTTTCTCTATCATGGATTTGGACATTGTTCTCCATTTTGAAAGCACTTTGAGGCTTTTAAGCTGTGACCACTATCAGATTTTTGATGTATTTTTCCTTCCACCTTTTGTCATTGTCTTCTTCCTGTGTTGTATGGCCGAATTCGAGGGCTTTCTAAAGTTTATGCTAACATTTGAAAGGTGACTTCTTCATGGAAAATTGCTTGAAATCTCTCCAGGCCGCAAGGTAAAGCTTCCTCTTGTGTTTCATTTTGGAAATCTTGCTCATTCAAAGAGAAAGAAAAAAGAAACCCTCATCTACTTCTTGCATATAATTCATTTTCAGATCCTATTCGATACTCTCTTTGAAGAAGCATGAAGAAATTCTATTTATCTCTTTTACTGAAGGATGTGGCCTCCAATCTCCTGTTTACCTTCAGAAATTAGAAGATAAAGAAGTGTGAATATTATGTTTGCATTTTAGCTCATTGCTTTGTATTTATGAGGTCTTCCTGATCTTTCCTGGTTGCAGCTTTATAAGAGCAATTCTAGGTCTTTGTTTTTCTATTGTATGCTATTCTATTTCCATTCTTTGGTGAATAAAAGAAAGAAATATTTCATTCTATTGCTTCTATGAGTAATATCTCCTTGTCTCACTATTATTTTGCAAGCAAATGGTGTAAAAACACCTTCTGTTTGATGTTTTTTGCTCCCAGAAGAATGTTTTTCATCATGATATCTATGTATATTCTCATCTACAGGTAAATAGAGTTAAAATGATGATTTTCCTATAATACCCCCTTCAAATGGACACCTCTCTGTGCTCTGGTGAATGATATTTGTCATGCGAACTCCATGAGAGGTTATGATGTAACTCAAGTTGTGATGAAAATATCCTTTCATGTTGCTCTTTTGCACTTTTATATTTGCATATGACTGTAATGGCTATGTATGAATTTGAGATGAGAGTATAGAAACACCTTTTTGCACTCTTCCACAAAAATATGGCTCTTCTTTCCCTAGGCCATGAAATCTTCATATAAGAGAAAAGGAACAAAAACTTACCATTCTTTGTGACATGTTTACTTGGAATAGTGTAAGTAAACCCTAGTAGGGTTTGTTGCATAAAACTCTCTGTTTTATTCCTTTGTAACTCCTTTGAATGACTTGCAACCCGTAGATTTTACTGTCATAATGGTTGCTCAAGGTGACTCGATTGTGTGATATTTTCCTTTTATCCTGATTTCAAAGCACTTTACTATCTATGGCTGCACTTCACATTGTGATACTACTATTTTTTAGTACTGCCTTCATATAGATTGAGACTTCCCTTCCATGAAATTATTGTCCAATATAACAGAGTGACTATTGCCCCACTATCTTTTACTCTTTTGAGCTTGTCGCCGCTCCATTTACTATGGTGAATGCTCATTGTAACTACAAGAAAATGACTATTATGACTTCTTGACATGCAATGATGAAAATATACCTTTATTCCTCTTTAGTAATGAAGGAAATATGCTAGGCTCAACCCTTGTGGGAGCCCATTTTCTCCACATATTGTAATTTTTAACAAGATGAATGATGAAATGAAAGATGAACTTGTACCTGTACAATGAGCAAACTAGTTAGAAAAATAATGAAGTTCAACACTCCTTTTGATGAATTGACTCTCATTTGATGATCTGATTTGGATTTTTGCACATATTTGATAATGGCTCAATTGAATTAATGCATCAAATTTGTAGGTTATATTTTTGTTTCAATGAAATATATGATGAGTTTTTATATCCCGAGCTCTAACCAAATATTTCAATCATTGCAGGTACATCTGAAGATCAGGTACGAGTGGAGCTGAAGATAAGAAGATCAAGCTGAAGATATGATCAATTCAATTTAGTCATTCCCACAGCTTGTGTGGGACTTTTGAGCATTTTTTGATCTTGTTGTATAAGACAACAACATTGTATACATTTTCATTTTCAAAATGAATGAAATACAACAATATTATGCAATTTGAATAATCTCTTTCTATTGTAAATCACTGCATAATAAAAATTGAACTCCACTTGAAACTTCAAATGAAAATGATTAGGATCTACAAAAACTTATTGAAATACCTTTCACCTTAGATGTAACAAATGTTTTAGCTCAACCAAATTGAGCTGCAGGTGAAATTTTGATAACATTTCTGGTGATTTCTGCTGAATGCTTGTCTACTAAGCATTCTAGACCAGTTTCCTTAACAATCCACTAGGCATGGAGTCAAATATGCCCTCTTCAAACTATTGAAACCATTGTAACTTAGTTGTTTGGAACTATACAACATCAGAACAAAACAGAAAAAAAAACTATCATGGCTCTATTTAAGACAGGGCCAGTAAACAATGCATCCACACTTTATTGAAAAACAAAATAGTACTGAAATGAAATGTGCCATGGGCAGTTATTAACTTGAAAACTACCCTACCCTACACTACTCAACATTGGTAGTGCTCAGACATAACCATTCACTGGTTGTGAGAAAAAAACTACCCTTTCTTACCAACTTAGGACATGCTTCATGCTTGTAAATTATCCAACAAAGATGGAGGAAAAGTAGATGTTGAGTGCTCAAATTAAACACTTCTTCAATCATGAAAACCACCTCTCTTTCTATTTTAGACAAGAGATGCATGCAACTATTTTGAATAGGGTGAGCAACCTGCATTGATCCTTTTTGATATTCAATCTTGTGCTCCGAAGTAGTTACTTCAACCGGTAACTCTTCTTGATTTTCTTCCAATTGTGCCAAATGTCTGATAGGACATCCCCTTGTGATGACACCCATTTTGAAATCTTTTCCCTCATGATTTTGTTCTGATTTTGCAATCTCTTTTAACTGAGATAATTTCTGGACAACAGTATTCTCCTACAACAATGCTAATTGGATTTGGCTTATAGTCTACTCCTCATGTTCCCCATTTTGATTTTCTTCATCCTTAGGGGTAGCTGATTGATGCATTTCAATTTTAATATTTATAATTTCCCTTGAAAATGAACCATCAAGATGTTCAAGCTCTTGATCAAGAAGTTGATACCCCTACTGGATAATTGGAGAAAAGGTCCTCATTCTACTACTCATTTGGTTTCTCCTCCATTCTAAAATGCAACTCTTCATCAACAAACTATGGGAGTTCTTCAAAATAGTTCATGTTGTCCTCTTCTATAGGCTGTAAGGAATTTTCCTCTACAAATTTTCTTGAATGGAAGATGCAAACTTCATGCTTGGAACAATTAAAATAAGATTCATATTTGTCAAAAGGAGACAAAGGCTGATCCAAAGAAGCAAACAACTCTTCCTTTTCAGTCCCATCACCAATTTGTTTGAAAGCTTGTTGTTCTAGTTGCTCAATATTTTCCTCCTCCAAAGGTGTTGGCATAACATCCAAGCATGAGCAGAAAAGCTCAATTTCATGTTGAAGTAGATCCTCTTCAAGTTCTTGATCATTCAAATCAGGATTGCTTTCATATATCTGTTCACAAATCAACACCTTGCCAATATTATTTTCATCATTTTGCTGGTCACAACTTTTCAATTTTGTTAGCTCATATACATTTTCATCATCAATAGCAACAAATAAAGGGAGTTCAACAAATAATTAAAATGTTTCACATCCATGGGGAACATGATTTTATTTGCAAATAGGACTCTCTTCTTTTGATAGACTTGCTAGATCTTCTTCATCGTTGTACTAGCTGGATACCTCAAAATAATTGTCAATATTATGTTGTTCCATAATGTCTGCTTGCTGCTCCAAATCAACTGGTAAGATGAAAATTTGTATGTTCTCTTCGTTACTGTCATCAAAATTAGGCAGCTGAGAAAATAAAGAAACCAAATCTTCCTCTTCATATGGTGCCTTATCCATTGAAACTTGGGCATCTTGTTTATACAAGAAAAGATCTTTAACTGGTAATCCTTATACTCTACTTTCATTCATCTTATAAACAACATCATTTTTTTTTTTCAAATGAATCAAAATGAAAGGCGTTTATTAGCAAGTTTGATCCAACATCCTCTTTACATGTACTATAGTTATTTTGAGCTGGGGACACAGTACAAACAACAACAACCTCTTGCTTCTCTTGTTCATTATTTTCCTACTCTAATTGGTAATACTCTACAGCTAAATGCAGTGGATTTATACTTCTAATATGAGTCTCCATGATCAATGGGCTATCCTAATCAATGGCTGCTCTGTAACTATACTAGGTTGTACCTGGTTACTTTCCTCAACTTGCAAAGGGTGAAGGCTTATGAAATTTGGAATTTCAAGCTTACTAACCTCATCTTGAAAGGGATGATCTAGAATGAAAGGAGTTGACTGGACCTCATGGTTTTGTGTTTGAGCAAACAAAAAATTCATTTTCTCTTCTTTTGTGTTTCCAACTCTTGTTCATGAAGGTAGGCCTGATAGTCTAACTCCTATTGCTGCAAATTAAGCTCTTGCTGTCTTTTGATCTTTTCAATCTGCTTCGTGAAGTCTAACAATGTGTGGACTTGATGTCATTCATGCTATTCTTCATATCCTTAACCTCTTAGGGCTGAATATGAGTGTGTATAGGATTATATGGAGGTTGAGTAGGGGTGGGTGGGTGGTAAGCATGTTGAGCATGTTGATATACTGCTATTATATGGGAATTTTGGTCAAAACCAACATTGTAACTACTTGGGTATGGCTAATAAGAGGGTTTATGTAGAACACTTTCATAGTTTGGGGGGGGGTATACATGTTGACTATGAAAACTTGACATTTCTACTCATATAAAAAAGTTGGAAATTAGAATAAGAAACTTGTTTTCGAAACATACTAGCACTTGATCAGTTGAAACCAGTAGATTTGAACCTTGAGTCACCAAGTGTGTGTGTAGATCTTGCCTCCAAAGGCTATAAATACTGATTTTCACACCAAAAATTAGAATTATGTGGAAAATATTTAGACTAGGAGAGTCCAAACGAGTCCCACTGGGTGTGCCAAAAAACTATGTTAACAAAATTGGCAACTCTGCTGGGAGGGTTCAATTCCCACTCTTGACACTCTTTCCATATCACAGTCGACTGTGTCTTTCGACCTCTCAACTGGGGGGTAAATTGTTGTCATGTGAGATCCTCAACCCTCATCGGTACCCATTAAACCTCTTTGATGTCACCCTCACTAACAACTTAGGCTTTTGGTGTAGTGGCAGTCGGTCTGTGTTGACAATAATGTCATCAACATATACAACTACAATCAGGATCTTGTCATTTTCAATCTTAAAGTACAAATTACTATCTGTTGTACCTTTATTGAAACCTTTCCAAATCAAATATCTATCTAACCTTACATACTAAGCTCTAGGATCTTGCTTTAGTCCATATAAATCCTTTTTTAATCTACAAACCATATCCGGTTGATCTGACAATTGAAATCCTTCCGGTTGTTCCATGTAGACTTCCTCTTCCAATTCACCATTCAAGAATGTAGACTTAACATCCATTTGATAGACCTTGAAATCTATATGAACAACAAATGCTAAAAACATTCTGATAGCTTCCATTCTTCCCACCGATGCAAAATTTTCTTGAAAATCTATACCTTCTACTTGTGATTAGCCCTTACACACAAGTCTTGCTTTATTTCTAACTACTTCTCCATTCTCATTCAACTTGTTTTTGAATACCCACTTTGATCCAATCATGTCCTTATCTACCAATCTAGGGACGAATTCCCAATTTTGGTTCTTGTCAATCTGCATAAGTTCTTCTTTCATAACTTTCATCCAATGTTCATCTTTACATGCTTCACTTACGGTCTTTGGTTCAACCTCAAAAAGTAAACACAAATTTATCTCTCCTTTTCTCTTGTCTCCAATGATTTGATCTTCTAAATGATTCTTTTGCACATATTTAGGTGTCTTTGGGGACACCACTGGAGCTTCTTCTTCTTTATTTTTCTTTGCTTGTTCTTCCACAACTTCTTTAACTTCTATACAATCAGGTTCATCAGATACATATCCATCAACTTCAATTGAATTCTTCACTACCTCATCAACCTTGCATTTGTGCTTTCTACAATCTTTTTCAGTCTTTTATTGAAACATATGTAAGCTTTTCTTCTAGTGGAATATCCAAGGAAGATGCCTTCATCACATCTAGCATCAAATTTCCCTAAATTTTCTCCATCCTGCCTGATATAACATTTGCTTCCAAATACCTTGAAAAACTTAACACTAGGAATTCTTCCACACCATAGCTCATAGGGAGTCTTAGAGCTATTAGCTTTTTCTTGAACTTGATTGAACACATAAACATCAGTGTGAATAACTTCTCTCCAGTAAACTTCCGGTAGACCAGCTTTAGTAATCATTGATCTAGCAGCTTCTTGAATCGTTTTGTCCTTTCTTTCAACAACTCCATTCTACCGAGGAGTTCTAGGAGCCGATAACTATCTTTTTATTCCATGAACTTCAAAAAAAATATTAAATTGAATGGGAGGTGAATTCACCACCTCTGTTAGACCTTAAGTATTTTATTCTCAAATTTACTTCATTCTCTACCATAGCTTTGAATATCTTGAATCTATCTAATGCATCAAATTTCTCTCTAAGAAAAGTAACTCATGTATATCTAGAGTAATCATCAATCATAAGCATAAAGCACCTTTCACCTTGTAGACTTATCACTCTTGTAGGATCATAGAGATTTGTATGAATCAAATCCAACAGTCCGGTAGTAGATTCTTCCTTTGATTTGAAGTTGTTTCTAGCTTGCTTTCCAAACTGACAATTCTTGCAAATAACACTAACAGGCTTTGTAATCCTTAGTAAATCTCTTACGACTCGTACTGCACTGATTTTTTCCAATTTATCAAAATTCATATGACACATTCTTCAATGCCATAACCAATTATCATTAATCTGAGTCATAAAGTAATGTCCATCAACACCCTTAAGTTGATAAATGTTTCCTTTAGACTTCTTTCCTGCAACAATCATCGTTTCAAATCCTTTCCTAATCTCACATCTTTCATCCTCAAATACAAGATTATATCCTTTACTACACATCTGTCCAACACTCAAGAGATTATGCCTTAAACCCTTAACATAGTATACATTGTCAGTATTATGCTTGGGACATCAAAACTTACTAAACCTATCCCACAAATCTTAGCACCAGTATCATCTCCAAAATTAACTAAGCCTCCATCATATTTTTCAAGTTTAAAAAACTTACTCTTATCACCAATCATGTGATGTGAACAACCACTATCAAAAAACCAATAGTTCTTTTCTTGTTTAGCATGAAGAGAAGAAATCACCGTACCTTCACTCTTTTCCAAAGCATTTTCCTTCACCTATCTTTCAGTATTAGCAGAAGTAGATTCATCTTTTATAGCCAAGAACAAGCATTCATTGTCATCAAAATCTCCATAATCAGATTCTTCATCAGAAATATCAGCATCCTCACTTACATAGTATGCTTTGTTGATCTTCTTACCTTTGTTTAATCTATGTTGTTTATTCTTCTTAACTCTTTTCGGACATCTCAAGGCATAGTGACCTATTCCTCCACAACTAAACCATTTAAAGGGTAATTTACCTTCATACTTACCAGATCCTTTCCCCATCCTTCTCATAAAGTTAGCTTGTACTTCATTGAGGCTCTCTTTGAATCCAGATCTTTAGCTCTTGTAGCCTTGAAAGCAGTTTCTGATTTGGATCCATTTCTCAAATTTGGTTTTCTCATCTCATAAGATGTTAGAGTTCCCAATAACTGATCTTTAGTATAATTTTTGTAATCTACATATTCTTCAATAGAAGATACCTTTTCATTGTATGCATTACAGAGAGTTCTAAGAATATTCTTCACAACTCTAGATTCATCTATTGTAGCACCAAGTCCTCGCATTCCACATACCATCTCATCCACTCTCTCTACATAGCCTGGATTTAATGTTCTCATCTTTAGACATATGCAGGATCTCAAATTGTGCCTCCAAATTCTGCAAGTTTGCTTCTTTAACCTTTTCATCTCCTTCGTGCATCTTTTCTAAAGCATCCCAAACTTCTTTAGCAGTCTTTAGATTTTGAACTTTAATCAACTCGAAATGTGAAAGACTATTCTTCAAAATGAACTTCACCTTATTGCTTGATTCATGCACCTTGATTTCATCAATTGTACTCAGACCATTAGCAAGAGGAGTGTAAGCAATCTTATAAGATTTCTCAACATCATATCCACAGTATTCCATATACCCTTCCATCTATATTTTCTAGATACCATAATTAGTTCCATCGAACCTTGGATACTCAAAAGTGATCTTTCCTATCATCCCAAACCTTCTTTAAGCAGTTAATCTCCTTTCCAAGGAACCAAGCTCTGATACCAATTATTGAACAAGACAATTGAGAGGGGGGTGAATCAGTTGTCACAAATTAAGCCTTTAAAATTTTCATCAAAGATTAGATCAATCACAAATCCTTTACTCTGCTAATATGATTAATCATTAAGTGCAAAAGAAGAAATTGAAAAACATCACACATACACATTAACACGATATTTACGTGGAAAACCATGGTGAGGATTAGCTCATAATATAGAGAATATAAAAAATTGATTACAAAGGCTCACTGCCAGAGAAGGCTCACTGCAAAAATAGGACACATTTTCTGGATCAGGACTTACTGTCCAACAAGGGTTAACCACCCAGAGGGCTCACTGCCACACAAATACAAAGAAGATTATATAAGAGATTTGTTATAGAGAGAAGAAAATTTCAATGCAACAGAGAATTCCACCACAACTTGCTCAAACACTTGCAAACATGCATGAATGATAGAGTACATCTTCAACTCACTACATCCGAAAAACTCACCACTAAGATTTCACATTGATTTGCTCAACCACACACTCTATTTTCACATCTATTTACATCTATCTTGCTCTATTTCTTTGTACACATTTCACCAATATCTCATCCTGTATTTATACCAACTTCAACTTTGAAACATATCCAAAGTCGGCCATACACCATTTGCATTTACAAATTCAAATTAGGTTGGTGCCAAAAAATTCTAGGGTGTAATTAGAATGAGGACAACCAAAACACATGCTTAATAAGAACCCAAATAAGTCCCAACATTCTTCATAAACTTTGCTAGTAGTGTTTAACACAAGGTCGACCAAACTAGTGTAAAACACAGAATAATTAAGCACACACAACCTTAGCAAAATCTAATCCTCCAGACAACAAAATTATCTTTAACACGATCATATTAGTTTGTCTTCAGAACCACAAGTCATAAAACTTGAACAAGAAGAAATCTAGAGCCACTACATTTCTCTCAGACCTCAACCAAAGACACTAAAAAACAAAGTTCACAACTAGTGAGCATAAATCACATTGTACAATGATCCAAAAATCCAAAATATGGATATAGCAACTTCCAATAGCCATGATCAACATATCTGAACCACATGAACATAGGATAAAATCTTGGAGGAAAGCCTAGAGCAAACACTGAACACCTACAACCTTTCTTTATTACAATTTTCTCAATATCCTCGACATATATAGCCAATAACCATTATCCATGACATTAATGACAACAAAAATAACTAGTTGAGAACCAGTTAACCAATTGACATCAATGACAACACTTTCATACTTACAACAAAGTATAGGTTTTGTGGTACTCTTTCTAGGTTTGGCACCTCTGCTACTTGGGAGACTATCTAGCCTTAGGGATTTGGGGTTCACAACTTAGATCACCAACACAATATAATTTAGCTATTAGAGAAGAGGTGGAACAACCACACTTTAATGTCAGAGGGGAGGGACAAAACCACATTAATATTATAGAGGAGGCTCAAGAACACATTGTTGTTAGAGAAGAGGCCCAACCTTATATTCTTGATGATGTTCAACCTCACATTCTTGATAATGCTCAACCTCATAGATCATTTGATATTAGAGAGGGGTCTCAATTTCTTCCATTTATAGATGCATATGTGAATTTGATTAGAGAGGATAAGAGATAAATTTCTAAGAAGAATATATATTATTTAGTTGGGATTGATATAGATAAATCAAATTTTTATGATGAATAACCTAAGGGTCAAATTACTAATATTTCATTAGATAGAAATTTAAAGAAATATTTGAAAATAAATTTAAACAATGTGATAAAATTGGTAAAGACCAACTATCAACAATTATACTTACTCATGATGAGATGAGGAAGTCATTGCAATTTCTAGGTGTATATTTCATAAAAAAGAGGAAAAAACATATACAATAATATGTTGTTCAAAATGAAAAATATTTGAGTTCCATTGGAAAAAATCATGTTTTGTTGATAAAATAATTTCAAGAAGAGTGGTTTTGATTTCTATTGAAGTTCAAATATGTCTAGAAAATATCAAATTTCTTCACTTTCAAATGAAATTAGCTTATGTAGAAAGATGGTACCAAGATATTTAAAAATAAGAAAGGTTTTGGATGATGGTAATATGTAAGGGAATTGGGCCTTGATATGCAAGGATCCTTGATTTGATAATAATGAAGATAGTTTTAAGAATTTGATCTTAAAATTTTGGCATGAGCATACTTATCCTTCATCAAATAATAGAGACATTCTCAAACATATGATCAAGATGAATGATTATGAAAAATAGATAAAACATTGGTTAGAAATAGTTCACAACATGAGATGTATGTGAAATTTCGTAATAACTATCCTTATATTAAGGTTATGCAAATAATGTAACTTCAAATGTTAAGTTCATAGTATGTTCAAAGCCAAATAAATTCTTTGAAACTTATTATTGTCACTATATTAAATTTGATCTTTACTATCAAAGTGTTCCAAAAGATCAAAAAATAAAGTGATAGTATTGAAAATACACCTCCTAAATGGGCAAGTGAGTTAATAAAATCCATCATATGTGATAAGTAATATGATAATGTAGTTGGTTCAATGAAATATATAATTGTACTTTGTGAAACATGTGAAAATATGACCAAATTGCCTTTAATAAATAAACATTGACATTATAGAGATAGTAAATTGAAAGAGGTACAAGTACATAAAGTATCAAACTAAATTTGGAAAATAAGCCATAAAGTTAAATTATGTAGAAGAGGAATTACTTGTTGGAACACTTATACAAAAATTCACAACTTGATAGAATCATACATACATGTTTTTTCTAAGGTGAGAGAAAAAGAGTTTAAGTTGTTTGATAGATACATTCCCTCCTGAAAAGTCTTATCAGTAGTTGAATTTGTAGAGAATTACTCTTTTACCCATCAAAAGTATATTCAAATAGTATTATTACTTAGGGTAGATTATATTATGGTACATGTGCGACATAAAGAATTGGAGTTGGATGGTGTTAAGAGTAATTATCTATAATGAATCATTAATAAATAATATCACTTTTATATTAGCAATAAAAAATAGCATGAAACATGTGTTTTATATAACATTCTTTTTATAAGTTTTTTTTGGAGATGTCACTATAAGGAGTGTGAAGTTTGAGAAATATTTTATATGGTCAAATGAATTTGTGTCACAATCCAATTCAAATAATATAATATAGTATAACATATAAATAATTTTATTAGTGTTTTTCAATTTTAGCAATCAAATAAATTAATAATTTTATTTATTCCCTTTATTTATTGAGTTTATAATTTTTGTATATTCAATTATATATAGATGCACTCTTATATATTCCTTTAATTTAATTCTTATATTTTCTTGAAATAGGTACATCTACATATATTTAAACTTATATGGGAATTTGGCTTGTACTCAAATGCAAATATTAGATTTTTTTTAACTTGTCTTAATGTTTATTCCTTTCTTTCATTTTGTGGTTTCTTATTTTATTTTTAATCTTCCAAAATCTAGCCTTTAGTCAAGGTTGTGTCATTAATGTGTCTTGAACCATGTGTAAACTCTTTCCCCCTTCCTTTACCCCTTACTTTTTAGTCTCTCTTGGTCTACAACATCATTTATTGACCCCTATAACTCTTTGTTATCTTGAAAATGGATCAAAGATTGTGATATAAAATGTTGATACAAAATAAATTGCCCAAAATTTAATCTAGAAACACCAATGATCTACAACATGGATTGAAAAAACATAATAGATCATTAATATGATTGACTTCTTAATGTAAACCTAACAATTGGAGTTTCTTAGATATTGTTCATGTAAAGGATGAACATGATGGTGTGGAAGCTTGCATTAAAAACCTCTAAAAAACATAAAATTAACTATGAGGGAAATTATTTAAATGATGCACATGTTGTTTTTTAATAGTGTACTTGAATAATTTCATATGTGAGGTTGACACAACTTCAAGGTAGAACCCACATCCATATAGAATGTTTTGGAAGACAATATAAATATGTATAGTTGAACAAACTTTGACTTGTTTGATATTTACTTAGATATTTTATTTCACTATGATTAGAAGATCATTTTCAAAAAAAATAAAATTGAAATTTATGCATGCATATGGAATTTGTAGGAATTAATAAAAAAAGTTTGCATGGATGCAAGTTTTGTAATATGAAAACAAATATAAAAACATGGATTCTTCCTACTAGAGATTACTTTTATTTTGTGGTTGCATGTTAGAAAATTACAAGAATTATAAAATCCAACAACACGGCTATGTTAGTGAATAGAATTTGGTGCCACTAGGATTTAATGAAACATATAGAAAATATGAAGATGAAATATTTACATAAATTCATTTTATTTCAACTAATTATGACCACATTTAAAGATTAATTAAAAAAAATATTCATATTTAATTTATCATATTTATCTTACATTATAACATGATGTTATTTCGTAGAGATTCTATATGATACTATATATTGATATATTTATGATATTCATAAATTCAATCTATCATTTAGTGATTTAGAGAAATTAAAATTTAAGTAGTGATTTATTCATATTCAGTTTATTATTATGTGAATCCACATATTTGAAGGTTTTGATGATGCAAAATTTGAATGAAGGCACTTTTATTTGATGCTTTTAACTTTTTCAAAGGTATTTGTTAATTTTTCTTGCATAGGAGTGCTTTTTGCCCCATCCCACAAGTGGGGCACATTGTTTTGGTATGGCCTTATTCCATGCTATGTTTTCCCACTTGGAAGCATCCCATTTTATGTCACTTTTCATGTTTTCCAACCATGTTTGTTTTATAGTTCTTATAATGCCATATCTTATGATTCTTATATATTTACAAATATACATACATTTTTATCTTCTAATGATTATGCATTTACATAATCCTTGTGCGTACATTTTTATCCCATGATTGCATGTTAACATTTAATATGTTTATCATAATTATAATTTAAGCAAAATTTTCACATCTTATAATTATCATGCTATCTATGCATATATGTCGCAATCTAGGACTATGAATTTTATCACTTATTTTTAATACTGAGGAAAACATTGGGGGCATCGATTCTCCCCTTATATTTAACTATGCTTCCATAACTTATCTATTAGAAGTTTTTGACGTCATTGTGGGAAATTTGCTCCCTATTTCACATATTATTACATGATCACATATTATGTTATTAAATATTTATCACATGATGACATATTTATATTTTGACAAGATTATACATGATTATATATTCTTCTTCTCTCCCCCAATTTCTTATGTCTCCTATATATTCAATTGATTGAAGGGGAATATAATTTCAGTAATGTTTTTTTGATGAGTATGGTTGCATTGAATATCTCATGATCACTTTTAATCTCTGGATGAAATCAAATTACTTCTATTTCAAGTAGAATCATATTTATGTTTTGGGCATTATCCCTTATCCTTTTTATTTACACTCTTTGATCATTCACATTTTAAGTAATTATAATAAGCTCATGTTTTAAATTCTTAAAAAATGACAAGTTCCTTAGAATTTTTATTTTTATATAATTCAAGATGAAGTACTCATTATGAGGAGAACAAACCAAATCAATATCCTTATTTGTATTTTTTTAATGATTACCTAAATATTTATTTTCACATTTACTAATTTTACTTTGACATGCATCTTCATAATAGTTCACATGCATGTCAAAGTGGAGGCAAAATATAATGATAAAAAGTGTACACCCTACAATTTTCTGTTTTTTGGAGTCATTTTGACTTGGTGATCCCTAATGTAATGACTAGAATACATATGATATGCTTCATCATAAAAGTTTGCAATTAACCTATACTTCACCTAAATTTATTTGCACATTCCTAGGGACTACTATTTAATCTCTATTTTATCCATCCATTATCCTACATCAAATATGTAGATGTAAAACTAACCTAGTTCAATTCTATGGTTATGGAAAACACCCCAAAACTTGTAAATTCAAATTTAAAATCTAGGTTGATGTTGAATTTGTCCAACTAGTTGTTGAGAGTTGGGTTGAACATGAAATTTGCTACCTTGCATGTTGGGCTTTTATATTTAAGGAAAAACTGTAATCTATTTGCATCCATCCTATGACCATCAAAAAATTGTCCTAAATATATAGAGAAATCACTAAAGCATCGACATTGTATCATCAACTTATATCAACATCCTAGGCATCACTATATATTCTTGTTGTCTTTGATTATTTGTATCAAATCATTGAATTGACATGTGTTTTACCTAAGGATAATTTTTATGTCTAGCAAACTAATAAATGGTGTCTATTGACAACACCCTTTTAGGTAGCATATTCTAGACATAAATTTGAGTAAATTCTAAACATAATTTTGTACAAGTTTAGATTCACGAGAAAAAAACTAGACCTATATGTGTAATGATCAATTCTGTAGGTGTGAAATTGAACAAAAACAACAAAATGACAAATTGGTAAATCAATTGACGATATTAGTCATAAAGAATCTCCATCAAACTTAAAGTTTTTGATAGAGGAAAAAACAGGTTTCACAGGGACCCAAAACCACAAAGTTTACAGAAAATAAAAGGAATAAGCGTTAAAGAACACAAAAAAAGAAGGCCACAGAAAGAAAAGAGCCATAAAAGCACATCAACCCCCAACCCAAGGCTAGCAAGGGCCATAAAAAAACCCAACCAAAAGAACCAGCAATCGAAACAACCCACAACTAACTTAAGGATTTTAGAGTGCATCAATAGCCTCAACTTCGAGAATGTGCATGTCCTGGGAACACTTTTTCAGAGCTTGAACCATCTAGGGCATAGGAGGTGCCTTCCTCTTCAGATTAGCTCTCGTCCTCTTCGAAATACCATCATCCTCAGTCCTTCTTTTGTCCTTTTTGGCTTCCAAGTCCATAATGAGAGATCCCTAATGAGTGTTCTCCAATTTATCAGTCATCACATTAATGATAATGGCGTTATTTTGTGCCATTCTATGGTTGTGCTCCATAATAGTTTTCATGGTATCTTTTATTTTAACAATTTTTGCTTCCATGCACTTGACCTTACCTTCATTATCCTCAGCCTCCATCCTCATTTTGTCCTCATTTCTCCCGCCCTCCATGGAATTAAGGGAGTTGACTTTAACTTCCAAATCCTCCAGCTTGCTGTTGAGGGCCCTGTTTCTAAGGTTAAGGTCCTTAATTTCATGGAAAGCCCACTTCATAATTCTGAAGTAGTCAATGACACCATTTCTGGCGATAGCTAGGATATCCCCAAGAAACTCACAGTCCTGCTTAAAATAATGATCTTCAGGGTTAAGGTCATTAGGGAATCTGAGTCTGTTCTCTCTGTCTGTGGCAGGGTAGGAAGAGAAAGAGTCTTTGTTGGCATTAGGGACCAGAGAAATATCCTCCGGGGTATCCTTAGAGTAGGAGACCAATTTATTAGCAGGGGAACCCTTTTGAATGGACTTCTCTTTCAGAACAACTCTACTGGGGTTTTTGACAGTGCTTTATTTTTTGAGCGGGGGATTATGCTGCAGAGTTTTCTTACCAGAATTGTTAGGGGATTCCATCCACTCAAAGTCAGGCTTAATATTATCCTCCAACACACTATTATCTGTGTCATCATCTTCAGAGGACGAGGCCGAGATAGGGTTGGATAAGGCCAATTTTTTTTGAAAATGTTCATAAATAATCCTAATAAGGCCAGTATGCAATATTGGGTACTTCTTAGGATTCTTCTTATGATCATCCAAACTATTACTTAAGGAGCAATATAGATAGTAAGGAAATGAAACCCTAACCTTGTGACAAAAGTGCTTGAGAATGGCGAAGTGGTAGCTATAGACCCTGGTGAATCTTCCATCCAGGGTAATGTATTCCATGATGATTTTGAGCACTTTTCTCCATAACGACTTAATCGAATTAGATTTAAAATAGCTATTGGAGACTTTTATCAGCTTAGTCTTCTCCTTTTCTTTCCTAGGGAATCTAATAACCACCTCGTCAGAGAATTTTCTATAACGAAAGAATTTCATTCCCTCAGTAGACATGCCAATCACTTCCCCTATGAGGTTCTCGTCCACATTAACCTTCCTCCCGAAAAGAATAATTTCTCTATTCTTCCAATTTTTCTCAAAGTACTCAGTGGCCTTCAGATCAGGCCCATGAAGCTTTTCAATGAGGGGGGAAGTAGCCCATCTCTTTCTATCTGTCTCCATACCTTCAAATTCCTCTTGTGCATTTCATAGCTCTTTGGATCCACCCTTTTCCTGTCTCCTCCCATTTTCGCAAACACACTAGAGCCAGAGTCCTAAAATGAAATGCTGCAGCCGAACTAAAGATCCCACAAAACGTGCCACATCTTACTGCCATTTAAGATAATCAGTGCGGCCCCATCAAATCTAATGATATTGATGTTCTTGACCCTACTCCCTTTCATCATCAAAAAAAGTTGTTGCTTTCCCATGCATGATATCATAATCGATTAAGGCCCTAGTGTCAGCGCCCAGACCCCTGGGATTCTGCCGCGTGACCAACCCCTTCTGTTCAGCCCCCTCATTAGCAAAAAATTGGCTACGCTATTGGCTTCCCTAAAAGCATGAGATATTTTAACTTTCTCGAATCTTGCTAAAAGGGATGTAGCATCTTCGATCCAACTCTTGATTGTCCAAGAGGGAGGGGACTTTCCTAGGAGGCAATCAATAATATTTTTTGAGTCTCCTTTGAGCCATAAATTTTTATAATTCTGACTAAGCGCTAAGTTAATCACTTGAAAGGCTCCAATAGCTTTCGTCACGTGGTTTGTTTGAGATCCAAGGGAGATAGCCATCACCGCTAAAAAAATTCCATTTGAGTCCCTAATCACACCTCCACTTCCAACCAACCCCAGATTTCCCTTTACCGCTCCATCAAAGTTGGCTTTAATCTAGCCACTCGGTGGAAAACACCAGCACACCCCTTCTTGGTCTTTTTTAGCTGGTTTAGATGCCCTTGACACATCATTTTTAATCTTCCATTCCTTGGCCATCTTTAAGTCATAAGGAGAGCACAACATAGCCTCCAGTTTATTCTCTTGCTGAGGAATGGTGTTAAAGTTTTCCACAATTAGCCTGAAGATTTTTTCAAACACATTGTTCTCCGAAGTTTCCTTGTCCTTGAAGAGTCTGTTATTTTGTTCCTTCCACACTCCCTAGGCTATATAGGGGAAAGTGAAGGCCCATAATCTTCGAATAAAAGGATTCAGAGAAGGAGCTTTCCATTGAGAAAAAAAGTCTTCGATAGAATGAGGAAAAACCCATGAGATGTTCCAGAGAGCCAAAAACTTACCCCATATAGTAGCAACAAGCAGACAGTGGAGAAACAAGTGATTTGCAGACTCCGCCTCATTCTTACAAAGATAGCATCTATTAGGTATTTGGAAACTGCGCTTGCAAAGATTATCAATCGTAAGCACTTTGTTTTGAAGAAGGATCCAAAAAAAAATATTAACTTTAGGGGTTAGATGTTTTATCCAAGCTTTGGTCCAGAAAAGAGAGGGGGCTTGAGAAAGGGACATCATAGAGACAATCGATGAAACATAGTAGTTGCTTGAGGGGTTATCTGTCCAGACTAAAAGGTCATCCAATTGATTCGAACCCATCCTTACAGCCATCAGAGATGAGTGAATCAGGGCAAGCTCCGAGCTAAGCTAGCTTAAGTCCACCCATCCCCCATCACGCCAATAGTCCTTAACTTGAGTACCAAAAGTCATTTTGCACATGTCAACCCACTTGTTGAACCTTTCATTGTTGATTAGGGGTTCCTTAAGTAACCATCTGTCCTCCCAGAACCTTGCTTGATTTCCACTTCTTATATTCCACCCAGCACCTAAATCAACAATCTTTCCACTTATGAAAATTGTTGTGGAACAAAACCATAGAATGGCAAGGGACAATGCCATTATCATTAATGCAATATCTGAAAAGTTGAAAAAGTCACAACAGGGCTCGTTGGTTGTTGACCTGGAAGAGGACAAGGATAAGAGCAAGGATGAGGACCAATGAATATCGAAGAGGACCCGTGCCAACCTTAAGAGGAAAGCGCCTCCTACTCCCTAGATGGTCCAAATCTTAAAGAGGGGGTTCAAGAGATGAACGACATGGAAGCTGAGACAACGAAAATTTTAAAGTCCCAAGTTTAGTTGTTGCTAGTGTTTTGTCTGGTCTTTTTGGGGTCTTTTTTGTGGCCCTTGCTGGCTGTTACTTTGTTATTATGATGTCCTCTCTACAACCTCTCTATTTCTGGGTTCTTTGATGATTTATTTCTTTTGTTTGTAAACTTTGTGGTTTCGGGTCCCTATTAAACCCATTTCCCCCTCTTTCCAAAACAATCTTTCTCCCAGTAATCATGTCATTCCAGCAAGCAAATCCATGGGGCAAAGAGGGAGAATCCAGCAGAGCCTTAAGGGAGCCACAATTAGCCATATATTTACTTTTTAGAATGACTTTCCATTCCCCACAAGACGAAAAAGACCTCCAAATTTTCTTAGCAAGAAGCGTCTTGTTCATCATTCTGATCTTTCTTAGACCCAATCCTCCCATCTTTTTCGGCCTATAGACAAGATCCCATCTAATAAGGGGCATTATCTTTCTTTCTTCAACCACCGACCAAAGAAATCTTTTTTGAATTTTTTCAATAGCATATGCAAATTTGGCAGGGATTTTGAAAAGACTTAAGGCATAAATCGGAAGGCTTTGAAGAGAAGCTTTAAGGAGCTGGATTTTTCCTGCTTGACTAAGAAGAGCTCCTTTCCATCCAACAAGCTTTTTGTTGAACCTATCAACCAACGAGCTCCAAAAGGAGTCAGAAGGTTTTAGGCCTAAGGGAAAACCAAGATAAGTAGAAGGTAAAGACTCCACTCTATATCCAAGGATTATGGCTATCTTGACCTGTCTGTGATCAGGGGTGTTGAAAAAGAACAAAGAAATTTTATGTCTGTTTACTAATTGACCAGAAGCCCTCTCATACATGTCCAAAATTCTTTTCAGATTCTTAGCCTCAGTCACAGTAGATCTCCCCATAAGCATGGTGTCATCAACAAACTATTGATGTGAGCAAATCAGATTGCTAGAAGAGGGCCTTAGACCCACCAATGACCCCTGATCAATCATTCTTTTCAAGTTTCGCCCAAGACATTCAGCCATAATAGTGAACAAGATGGGGGAGATTGGATCTCCCTGTCTTAAACCTCTCAAATTCTGAAAGAAGCGCGAAGGGGAACCATTTGCCATAATGGCTATAGAAACAACAGAAATACGTTGATCCACCATCTGAAGGACTCTATTGCTGAAACCAAACGCCTTCATAATTTGAATAAAAATTTCCAGTCCACACGGTCATAGGCTTTCGAGATATCGAGCTTAAGGAGAAAACCTTCAGTTTTGGATTCCACTAGGGAATGAATATTCTCATGGACAGTGACAATAGAATCGAGGATCTGCCTTCTAGGAACGAAGCCATTGGTTTATTTATTTAAATTTAAATATGTATTTTAGTAGCATTATGAATTCTAACTCATTAGTTTTAGAATTAATTTGTTGTCTTAAATGATTAATTATTTAACAAACTAAATTTGAAATGTTATTTATTTTCTTTTTAATATGAAACTTTTTTTATAAAGATTTATTTGTTTTATTTTATGTCATAACAATTGTGATGAATTAAAATGCATCTTATTAAACTTGTGCTCTTGAAAGAGGTTTGCGAATTCCACTTCTTTATGAAATAAAGTATTTATGCTTATAAACACATAGAAACACAATAAGATGCCTCATGTATATATAAGAACAAAAGTATCATATAAACAACCCACAAACCCAAACTAAATCAACTAAAATTGGAAGCACTCAACATCAATATTATTATATAATCATGAAAGTCATTATAAAAGGGTGGAGAAAACTAGATTGGCAGAAGTACCTTCATGTAGATTTCTCCAATGGACGTACCATTGTTATAATGCAATTAGATTTGTCTTACCATGCAAGAGAGACAAAATGCTAATACTTTAAAAGTTAAAAAAATGCAGCATCTCTTTTGGCAAACAATTATTATGAATGTTGTTGGTTGATGTGAAGAAGATGCTGACCTGAAAAACCTCGAGGATTCCTCACACAATAATAAGTCCAAATCTGGCTGTACCAAATTCTGCTATGCCGTCTGTAAATGCGGCAACCTTTTTCTAATGCCATTTAAGAAAGGATGAGAAAATAAAAAAAATGAATTGGATTAAGAATGTTTTATTGCTGATCAAAGCAATTAAAAATCTTGCAGACCACTATAATTTTAAAAAATTCTGTGAACAACCATATATGGTAGAAACTCCAATAGCGTAAGACGAGTTATCTGAATTTACTGCCCATGAGAATGACACGAATTTGATTCAACAGGACTAGCGATAATATATTTTGAGAAACGAGGGGTTATGAACGATGTACAACTGTCAAATTAGTTGTTTGGCAGAAGAAACAAATTTTCACTGTCGTCTTATGTTTAGCATTATTGTAAATAAGGCTATGTTGTTCTCATACCCTTGGTATAATCGTCAATTGCCCTTAAAAGGTTGGTTGTAATGTATAGCCAAAAACCATCCCACCTGCCTTAAAATTACTATCTTCTATCCATTAATTCTTCTACTTGGAGGAGAGAAGCAAGCTGAATCATTAGAAATGGCCATGTCTATGTTTGGAGAAAACTTGCGCTCTCCTGGACTTAATGTTACCAGTAAGAAGAGGGCAAGAGCAGATGAAAAGATGGTGAGTAAGGGTAAGGGCGATGAAGTACTGTGTGGTGACAAGAAGATCATGGTGAAAGGAATTCCTTCTTCCTGTGCAGTCACATCCAGTAAGACCAGAAGCTCCATCTACCGTGGAGTGACCAGGCACAAATGGACTGGACGCTATGAAGCTCATCTCTGGGATAAGACCGCCTGGAACTCCACCCAAAACAAGAAGGGAAAACAAGGCAAGTTTCTCAAAATCAAATTTTAGTTATACCCACTACTGAATTGAAGGTTTCTTGGTTCAATTAGAATGTAAGATGCATGGATTTTTTCTGTAAACATAGGAGGTTTTTTTTTCTTTCTTTTTCTTTTCCAAAGCTGATGAGAGTGGGATGTTTATTGCATGGATGTTGGCAACGATGGCACCAGTTTATCTTGGTAAGTTTTATCAGTTCGTTGTAATTCTATGTGCAGAATTCATCTCTGATTTTGTTTCTGAAAACAATAATTTTGATTTGTTGGGTGTTTATGCAAAACAGGAGCATATGATGAAGAGGAGTCCGCGGCCAGGGCCTACGATCTAGCTGCTATTAAGTACTGGGGGCCTCAGGAGACCCGCACAAACTTTCCGGTAACTTGCCGTGATTAGTTTTACAAATTCCCTTTTTTTTCTGACGTTTGATGTAAGATCTGGTATTGACAAGTTTGAATAAAGTACAGGTGAACGAATATAATAAAGATATTGAAGAAATGCAGAATCTGAGCAAGGAAGAGTACCTTGCTTCTCTCCGAAGGTATTCTATTATGAATTATGGGTGTGGAATCTTGATTTGTCTTTTTTCTTTTTTCTTTTTTGGGTTAATTATGATAATGGCTGCCACTATCGTTTTCAGGAGGAGCAGTGGCTTTTCAAGGGGCGTTTCCAAGTATAGAGGCGTTGCAAGGTAAACAATTTGTTATTTTTTCATGAATCAACTGGTACCATGCTTGGTATGGTTGGTTGTGTTGTTTATATGGGTTTTCTTTAAATAACTAATTTTTCAAGATTTTTCATTATTAAAAATGGGGAGATTTAAATTTGGGGCTTTAACTTTTTTTTGAGTTTATCATTTCATCTCAAATAATCTTTTTGTTAGAAGGTTCTATATCAAACTAACAAAACTATTAAGCTATTCAGTACAAGAATATAAGTTTAGGTTGGAATTTCTTTGGTGGAGAGTTAAGGACTTAAGGATATCCATTCTATCAAAGTCATCCAAGGCTCAATCTCAATCTTATCTCTTACAATGTTGGACGAGACACTCAATAAGACTTGATCCCTAATAGATTCAGTGAGAACCACATAATTCTTAAGGAATATTGTCTATAAATCCACATATAATTATTATAAGAAAATATACAAACATATAAGTCTAGATTGGAATCTCTTCATTTTAGAGTAAAGAACTCAAGGATATCCATTCCGCCAAAGTCATTCAAGGCACAATCTCAGTCTTATCTATTACAATGTTGGGGCCAAACACTCAATAAGACTTGATTCCTAATAGATTCATTGAGAATCACATAATTCTTAAGAAATATTGTCTATAAATCCACATATAATTATTATAAGAAAAAAATACATACATATAAGTTTTTCTATATACCCTACAACTTGAATATTGTCTATAAATCTACATATAATTATTATAAGAAAAAATACAAAAACACCTAAAGTTTAAGCTTTTCTATATACCCTATAACTTGAATTACTCCTTTTATCTCTAGTTTGTGTGTGGCTTATTTTCTTCTAACCCCCACTTAAAAGAACATTGTGGTCTATTTTCTTTAATATTTAAGATACAACTTCTTTCTTTGGATACATTTAAAAAATATTATTATTAAAACACTAGTTTAGTGGAGATTTTAGACTTGTGTGGTTTGTTTATTTGTTTATAGATAAATAAATGAGATAAGTTATAATTAAGTCATTAATTGAATTTTCATAAAAACAACTAATATCTTGATCACAAGATAATTATTTTAAAAAACAATTACCAAAATGATCATACAAATAATCAATACATTAATTACAACGTTTCAATTATTTAAATTATTTATTTTCTTTTTACAAACTTTTCATATCAACAATCAATATATTAATAAAAACACACCAACCATTTCAACTACTTTCTCCCAACAACCCAACTTTAATATCTTTAACCTTTTCTTTAAATTCTAATTTGACTTTTTTTTATTTTTTATTTATTTCTCTAATTTGACTATTATACCAATGTTATTTATAATCTATTAATTAACCTAATACCACCTTTGTAGTCTCGTGTAATTTGTATAAGTCAACTATACTTAAAAAGTAAGCTGATAAACGACATCGAACGGTGCAGGCATCATCACAATGGGAGATGGGAGGCAAGAATTGGCCGCGTATTTGGAAACAAGTATCTGTATCTTGGCACTTACAGTGAGTTCTTTGAATGATCTACCTGTGTTCTTACAAACTATTTCAAAGATAAAACGTTTTTTTCTAATTAACTATCTTGTCGACAATACAGACACAGAAGAGGAAGCTGCAGCAGCATATGACATGGCGGCCATTGAATACAGAGGACTGAATGCTGTCACCAATTTTGATCTGAGCCGTTATATTCGATGGCTGAGACCTGATCACATGAAAAATGTACCACCTTCGCACATTCTGGAGGCCAGCAAAGAAGAAAGCGTGCCCAAAGAGCTCATGCAGAGAGGGGGAGAAACATTAGCAGGGGTTCCAAAATTTTCACCCACTTCAGTACATACCAAGAACCCTTCTCCTGTGACGGCTCTGAGTCTTCTCTTGCAGTCCTCTGTATTCAGAGAAATGGTGAAGAAACAAGACGTTATTGGAGGGCATGATGATGATGAAAAACAGAATGTTATTCATTCTTTCAACGAAGAGCAGTCACCAAATGAAACACTGACTATGGCAATGGCAATGCCTTCTCATGAATATGAATATGCAGACGTGGAGCTCGGCAGAGACACTGTATTTCCCTACAATTGGGATGTTCCACAACAACCACAGCAACAAGAACAGGAAAGCTTAGTAAATTGGAATTCCATGTTGGAAACTTACAAGCTAAAATATTAGATAACCTACTTCCCATACTTTCCTCCATCTCCGAATTGACGCAATGCTTTCATTAGTTCAAGATTTATGCATGAAGAGTTGTCCCTGCATGCTTTTCGCCTTTTTTTCTTTCATGAATTCATTGGGGTGACTAAAATATATGTAGTTATTATTTGGCACTGGTACGTCATGACAGGTAGTGCTAGCCTGCTAAATTGTATGGTCAACTCAAATGGCGAACGCCATGACGTTTTCTTTTAGATGGACAAAGTGAGACGGAGAAAGAGGAGCAATTAGTTTTAATATTTTTGGATTGGATTATGTAAACTTTTTCTTTATCAATGTTTGGGATCATATTTTTTTTGTTATTTTATTAATGATGTATCATGAAATGTGATCCCAAAGGTTGATAAAGATAAATTTTTTATGTGGTCTAATATAAAAATATTCAAACTAATTTCATGGACTTTTACATCTTTATTTGGTTGAAGTTAAGCATGCATGAATATATTAAAATAAACTATAATATTAAAAATAAATAAATAGTTATATTAGAACGTCAGTTATAAAAATAATTGACAAAAATAGAATTAAAAATCCCTCAAAGAATACATGGAAATAATTCTTTGTGATTTTTTATTATAAGACTATTTTAAATATCAAAAGGGTGTATGGAATTTTTAATATTTTTATTACAAGATTATTTTTAAGGATATTTAAGAATTTTTAATTGAAATTGAATATTAAATAATTGGAATATGTAAATAGGTGGATTTTATATGTAAGCTTATTGAATATTATTGTCTAAATTTAATTTTTAGGCTTACATAATTGAAATACACCTTAGTGTAAAGGAGAATAATCTTTTCTTATTTGTTTTTAATCTAGGTTAATTCAACAAGATGTATACAATTTAGCATAAATCAACCTAGATTAATTATTTTTAATTGTGGTGGTGATAATTTATAATTAAATGTTAATCTAGGAAAGTAAATATAAAGTGAATTAGTGTACATAACTTTAAGAATGATAATGCTAAATGAATCTACTCATGCTATGAAATCTATATGTCTTAAGATTGAAAATGGTTCCTCTATAGTCTATCAACTTTGAGGAGGATTGAACCTATTATTTTGGCTCATTTGGGTGCATGAAAATGTGATTTGTGGCTCATGTATATGACCTAGTATAGTGCATACTTTTTATTTTTGATTTGCTTGTTCTATAAGTGTTAAGAACTAGTGGTGTTTAGAAATGCTTAGAGAGATCATTATATTTCAAGGGTCATGTTATCCTAGGTTGACCCCTTGATAGAACTAGTTTAATGGTCATGAAAAGAACCAAGAACAATAATATTCATACATGAAGGTGATTTAAAATGATGTGATACTAAACTAGATCTTTAAGTTTTTTAATCAAAGTATTCCTAGCATGTTCTTTCATAGACATAAATACTTTTTAATGTTTTTTGAATATGAGTGGATGGTAGAATGAATGCATTTAAATAAAAAAGACATAAAAATTAATTACACAAACATTGTTATGTTAGCTCATAACAACAATTGAAATGGGTAGGAGTTGGCTAAAATTTGAATTTAAAATTTGAAAAATTTAGAGGTCAAATCCATGGTGTAGGGTCAATCTCATGTGCATGGTCTACATGACATGATGAAACAAAGTGCTCCAATTAAGGTGGAGATGAAATATTTAAGAATAAATGCATATATAGGTATAATAAATAAATAATTAGGGAAACATATTAGAATATATGTAAATGAATAAAGTGGGGATAACTATAATAAAATGTGTGTAATGGTGATGAGTAATAGTATGGGGTAATGAACCCACTTTTACACAATATTACACTATTTGTTGATATGTAATCGAATTAAGTGATTCTCTCAAAATGTGCACAAAAATAATTTTGGCATGGGTATGAAAATATCACCATTACACCTATGTCATAATTCAAACTGAGTTGAATATAATTTTGATCCCTTCCTTTGTTTATATGTGAGATTCCTAATTTTATTAAATATTAATAACTCGAAAATATTCATATTTCATGCGAGAAATGGGTGAGTGCAAGATCATGTTTAGCTAAATAGTGGCATTTTCAAAAAGTATCCAAAGGGTTGTAGCTCAATTGGTTTAGTACCATTCATCTGGGTGATGGTATGTTCCTTGATTACACCATCCACCAAGGTTCAAATCCTTAGAGGTATGAAATAAGGGATGAGGTAGGTATCATGCCCCAGTGACTTTGGTGGAATGAACATCCTCTATCATTGTCTCTTAGCTAAAGAGGTATCAACATAAGCTAATGCTCTCATATCAAATAGAAAAAAATTTGAGGATGATATAAATTCCTCCAAAAAAAATGACACTATCCTAATTAGAGTAACATGGCACTTAACATGCCAATAGTGGCATGTTGTGATGGTTAAGTTGTTGTGATGTTGTTCTTTCCATCAAGGTTCAAACCCCATTGAGGTGTAATGGTTGAGTATTTATGTTGGGGATGAGGACCCCAGTTGTGACCTCACTAGTTCATAGCTCTAGGTAAAAATAATTTACCCCTCTAATTAAAAAGAAAACATGGCACTTAACAATTGAAAAAATGTAGGAGTGTGGTGAAAATCTACCTAATGCAAATCTCGGGTTTCAAAATTTATTGATAAATAGGTAATGTAATCTATAGAGAAGGGGGACTTGTCACCCTCTAGACTCTAGGTCATGAAAGAGGCCTAAGGAACGGGCCTTGCCCTAAAATACCTTAGGTTTGCTAAGTGGATCGAAAAAAACAAGATGATGAGGTTGAAAAGGAAGGACGAATAACTTGCCACTTTCCTTCTGCTAAATTGAATGCTCATGGGGTCAAAAGGGAATTTCCAAGGTTCAACCTGGTGCCTAGATAGCTCACTGTCTGAGGATAGTAGCATAGATCTCAGAATCCAATGTGGCATGCTAGCATCTCAGGGCACATTGGAATTTGTATGGACAGGGGTCCAAAAACAAGAAAAAAACCATAAGGAAATCTACTAGCTACCTAACTGTGTGATGTTTATACTTTGATAGAGAATAAAAAGGACATAAACAACAAATATGACAAAAGAGGATTAAGAAATAAAATATTATGAAAATGACAAGGAGGATGAGAAAACATGCCTTTTCACCCATGAGTTGAATCTTCAAATAGCTCCACTCAAAATGCACCACCTACACACATGGAGATAGAAAAATGTTGGGGATTTTTAGAGGATTGCCTTAGTTAGTCCCCTAATTTGGTGTTCCCACCTCCACGGACAACCAGATAGCCACAAAGTGTAGAAAGTGATAGAGAAATGGAAAGGAAATAGCTCACAATGACAATAATATGCTATTCGGTAAACAAAATGATGCGAAGTGAACAACAATGAGAAATATCACCTTTGTAGCTACAATCACTTAAGGAAAGTAGTGGAAGGAAAAAGATTGAGAATCTCCAATGGTGGTGTTGTTGTAGCAAGAATGTAGTGTCGGAATCTAAACTAGCAGCTCACAACTAAGAAGAGGTAGTGTAGAAGTTGTGAAATGAGCTTAGAAAGTGAGAATGAGTGAATGGAGTAAGTGAGAGTGGAGAGAGTGAATGGATGTGAAAGGAGTGAAAAAAATGTGAGTTGATGGATTTGAACTAGCAAAAGAGAGGCAAAAGACACATTTTTTCATTGGTCAAGGAAGCAGGAGAGATTACACTTCATGATCAATGGAAAAGTGTAATGTCTCTAAGGATTCTAGAGGCAAGAATCCTATCGGGACAACAACACAACATGGGTGTCCCCGACAGAGATTCCTCCACCAACATGAAAAGATGCATCCAAGTGGAATGGGCGAGGTGGCAGCGGTGAATTACATCATCAGGTTTACATTTTCTAAGGTAGGGGAAATTAAATGGGAAATTTTCCTAGGGGTGAAAATTCACTCCATTACATTTTTCCCCCACTTTAGTGAGCATATGTGTCAATGTGAATGTGAGGTAAAGTAGAAAGAGATTAAAGAGAATATACCTTAATCGTCGAGGAAGCAGATCTTCAATCTAGCACACCTAGATGTGTAGGAGGTACAACTCTATAGGTTCTTAGTCCCACAAGGAAACCTCGATGTGAAAGAGAGAGAGATGACTCCATAGGTACTTGGTCCTACAGAATGGCCCTCCACGAGTTCTCGGTCCCACAAAAGGAACAAATGATCTATAGGTTCTTAGTCTTGTAGAAGTTGAACAAAGGATCTATAGGTTTTCAGTCCTGTAGAAGTTGAATAAAGGCTCTACAGGTTCTCAGTCCTGCAAAAATAAGGAGCTTCACAGGTTCTTAGTCTTGCGAAGGGAGAACCATAGGTTCTCGGTCCTACGAAGGGAGCACCATAGGTTCTTGGTCCTACAAGTCTTAACATGAAAGGACTCCACAGGTGTTCGATCCTAGAGAGTTTCCTACAAAGGGCCCTTACAGGTGCTCACTCCTGCAAGGCAAGCTTGGCGAGGTGCTCGGTCTTGCAAGCTTGATAGTAAAAGTGGCTTTATAGGTGCTCAATCATGCAAAGCAACATGTTAAGCTACAAAAAAAACATGTTAGGTGTAGAAAAGCTCAAACAGATAGATATATCATAGAGCAAGCAATTGAAGGAGAAGTTTTCAAAGGGTCCCCTTAAGAACCTTTCAAGATAGCAAATGGACCACGCAAAGGGATACTCCGTTTGAAAAGCACATAAATTTTTGCAAATGATTTTGTCATCAAGGAAGCCTTTTGGAAGATCTCTTTCGTCAAGGAATCCAATAAAAAGAATGCTCCTTCTCAAAGGTTTTTTTAGACTTGTTCATAAAAAAAAGTGCCCCTCTTTTGAAGAAAAGTTTTCAGATTCTTTTGCTACGAACTCGCTTTTGAAAGAAAAATTTCATGAAGGGGATCCTTGTTGAAGGGTGCATTTTTGAAAAATGAATTTTTTTTAGTAAGGGATTCATTGGCCACCGAATTCACCTTATTAAAAATTGGAGAAGGGTAGTAGCCCCTTCTTAGGATGGTGCATCCGAATCAAAGGAGCATGTGGCATCCTAAGGAGAGAAAGAAAGGGCATGGATGTTGTGGCCCATGATACATCGTGAGATGTAAATGTGGAAATTTTTTCACACACATGAGGGAAAACACATGAGCACCACAACATCACTAAGCATCTAGAGAGAGACAAACAAAGAAAAAGAAAGAAAAAAACAAGTAGAGATGAAGAAATCAAGAGATAGGGGGATCTAGGAGTTTAGGGTTAGATTAGTTCTTATATATAAATAGGTAACATGTGATGTATGAACAAAATATTATTACTCCCCAAAGTTCCTAGATCGTGAACAAGAGCACATGAAGACAAAACATAAATAAAAAATTGGGTCAACATGGAAGGAAGGCCTAAATGCACCCAACAATTTGCATCATCCCCAATTGTCAAAAATCAAAGTCACAACATATAGAAGAATGATGAAACATATAGAGGAAATTCACGATAAATTTTCTAGGCCTATATCCAAGAACCTACAAGGGTAGCAAGGGTCCTCCAAGCAGGATCACAAACACATAAATACAAGCATAGTGGAAACACAACACACACAAATCTAATCTACAGATAAAGAAGAGGTACTCCCCTACTCCTCATTGACCAACAAGTCATCCTGCTCCCAATCTAGATCATTATACAAGGAGGGAGGATGAGCCTGCAAAGGAAGGATAGCAAGGGGAGCACCCTCCAACTCTCCTGCATAAGGGCCAAGGAAGAAGGCCACTCAAAGTCTTCTTCATTGAGCTCTTGTGAGGTGAAGGTCATTGATCTTGCAAAGATCACTGATAGAACCGAGAATGTATCATCCATTGAGTTAAACATGCACTTAACTAGAGTGCCAATTATTAGTTGGGTGGGAGAAGAAGGAGCCGTGACAAACACCATTGACATGTTTGGCATGTATATGGGTTGAGAAAATAGAGGGATGTCTGGAAGGAACATCAAGAGAGGAGGCTCCACAAAAGGAGCGATGAACACTTGCACCCTTTTGGAGTGAGGATCATTAGCACATGTCAGGGGAGTTAGAATCAAAACTAAGGTGAGTGGAACTGAAGTAGGAGTAGAAGGAGGAGGAACAACAAGAGGTTATGAGACAAGAGCTATTGGCTCCCCTTCTGCCTTCTACAAGGCAACTTGTTCAACAAACAAAGCCTTTCTCTTGCACTTGTGTTCACACACAAGCCGATTATGTCAACTCCAGACACTAGAAGTAACAATCTGAGAAGTGACAGGAGGCTCCTGTTCTATCATAGGAGTGTCCTCCACAACCATCGTCGATGGAAGGGCAGCCTCCTAGACAAGAGTAGGAGTAGGAAGTGCATGAGTGGAAATAAAAGTAGGTGGAGAAGTGAACATGAGTGCCTCACCAATGAGCCTCTTCTCATTCACTATTGGAGGGGTAGGAGAAGGAATGGTAGGAGGTAGTGGAGGTTGAGACATGGGGGAAACCCCATGAGGACCCTTCCCCTTACCATAAACAATGGCTCTAGGAACCATGAGCAAGATAGGAAGTCCAAACACCTGACGCTTGATTTTTTGCCAAGCGGGCACCATCAGGCTCCCCATGGAAGGCATGTGAGTAGGAGCTAAGGATGCCATAGTAGGGTTATAAGTGGAAGTAGATGGAGCAAGAAATGCAAAAGAGGAAGGCCCATGGTTGCGAGCAAGCTTACCCTTACCCTTTTGCTGGGAGGAGGTAGCTTGTTGCTGCATAATAATGAAGCCTTTTATTGAAATGGTGTAAGGAGATGCAGGATAGGTCACTTTCGGTGCTATGCCCCTAGTCTTATACTTGACATAGTAATGATATAGAAAGTCCATCATCGGAGTGAGTGAATTGACAAGAGCAAGCCAAAAGTGCTCTAATGAGAAGCCCCTATGCGACACTAGTGGTTTGTAACTGGTGTCATGCACAACATGAATAGATCCCTCATGAGAAAACTTGAGACATTTATGAATTATCGAAGTAACGCCATTCATGGAAACCAACCACAGAATGTCCAGTTTCACCCTAAATAGGTTCGACTCTAGAATTATGATAAAAGAGGTATCTACAACCCTAGGTCCTACCAAGACCGAAAGAGTAATAGAACCGAGAGGAGGGACCAAGAGTCCATTGCGTGTGTGTATAGTGGCCTTCAACTCTTTGTATTTCTCTCTATGTAAAATTTTTATCAAGAGCATTTCTTCCATTATAACATTAGTCAGCTCGTGGGGTCAACTACGACACCAGACATAATGTTCCCATTGACACAAGTGAGAATCTACAAGGGAGAAGGCTCTTTATTCATTCGTAAATCCTGCGAGGTAAAGGTTATGTTTGGTGACCCACTCATAGGTTGAGTGGAAGGAATACATGCAAAAAAGACCATATTAATGTATATAGGCATAACAGACTCAATGAACACAAAGGATTGAGAGATGGGATAGTGACCTATCTAAATTTCATTCCCAAATATCTAAGAGCCCTTCCAAATATGGAGCTAGGGTTGTAGATTGGGTTGCAAGGCTGTACACCTTGCAACACACAAATCTACAACATACCTAGGACATGAGAGAAGGTTCTTCAATACCAAGGGAAAAAATCAAAATAGTTCATGTCGGGTTCACCAAAATGTAGAGAAGGGGGACCCATCACCCTCAAGACTCTAGGTCGCGCAAAAGAGGCCTAAGGAATGGGCTTCCCTAAACTACCTTAGTTTTTCTAAGCGAATCGAAAAGGACAAGATGTTGAGGTTGAAAAGGAAGGATAGATAACCTACCACTTTCCTTCTGCTAAACCAAATGCTCATGGCCCAGTCAGAAGAGCCAATTTCCAAGGTTCAACCTACTTCCTAGACAACTCATTGTCTGAGGACAATAGTGTAGATCTTAGACTCTAGCACAACGCACTCGCATCTCAAGGGCACATTGACATTCGTATGGATAGGGGTCCAAAAAATAAGCAAAAAACCATAGGGAAATCTACTAACTACCTGACTGTGCAATGTTTATACTTCTATAGAGAATAAAAAAGGACATAAACAACAAACATAACAAAAGAGGACTAAGAAATAAACTATTGTGAAAATAACAAGGAGGATGAGAAAACGTGTCTTTTCACCCATGAGTTGAATATTTGAATAGCTCCACTCGAAAAGTACCACCTACACACATGAAGACAAAAAAATGTTGGTGTTGTGTTAGAGGACTACCTTAGTCAATCCCTCGCTTTGGTGTTCCCACCTCCACGGATAACCAGATAGCCACAAAGTATAGAAAGCAATAGAAAAATAGAAAGGAAATAGAGAAAAGATAACAATATGCAATTTAGTAAACAAAATGATGCAAAGTGAACAACAATGAGCAATATCACCTTTGTAGCTATGGGCACTCATGGAAAGTAGTGGAAGGAAAAAGCTTGAGAATTTCCAATGGTGGCGTTGTTGTAGCAAGAATGTAGTGTAGGAATCTAAACCAATAGCTTGCAACCAAGAAGAAGTAGTGTAGAACTTGTAAACTGAGCTTAGAAAGTGAGAATGAGTGAATGAAGTAAGAGAGAGTGGAGAGAGTGAGTGGATGTGAAAGGAGTGAAAATAATGTGAGTTGATGAATTTGAACTAACAAAAGGGAGGCAAAAGACCCGTTTTTCATCGGTCAAGGAAGCATGAGACGTTATGCTTCACGACCAATGGAAAAGAGTAACCCCTTTGCAAATTCCAGAGGGAGGAATCTTATCAAGATGATAGCATGGTGCGCGGACATTCGCGCGACGCACATGCATCCCCGATAGAGTTTCCTCCACCTACACAAAAAGACATGACCAAGTGGAATGAGCAAGGTGGTAGCGGTGAAATTGCATCATTGGGATTACATTTTTTAAGGTAGGAGAAATTAAATGGGGAATTTTCCTAAGGGTGCAAATTTGCTCCATTACATAATCAAAATAATAAAATGTGGTACAAATTTTTGCTAGAGGCAAGAGTTCTTATTTAGGAGAGTAACTCATTTAGATAAGGATTTCTCTATGAGACTAGGTGATTGATGGGTTCTAGATTCCTAGATGTGAATGACCTAAGAACCGTCTTTTTATACTTGACATAGATAATTCAAAACTTTTAGCATGAGGGTCAATAGATAATAGCTAGATTGAAAGGAGCCAACTTGGGCTTATAATTAAACTTAAATTTGAAACTTTTGGGGTAAAATCCATGGATGTAAAACTACATTGGATCTAACTTGTCATGCAAAAATTAACTTGGGAAAGGAACCAATAATCTATGGTTTAAGAATGATCTCAACAAATGTGAGATTGTCTTTGATGGTAAATTAGAAAATAGGATTAGTAAAAATGCCATATTAGTCAAAATCATGTGTTCAGACTAAATGCTTAAGACACCCACATAAAATAATAGAATATAAATAATCAAAATGTACATAAAATAATATAAAATAAATAATCAAAATGTACAACATACATTTTTTACTGTTATACTATGCAAAAATCACACATCTTAAATCTTCCAAAAATAAAAAAACATTAAATCTAGGTTGTGTTCACTAGTAGCTAGTTTTTAAGAATTGTAGAATATGGGTAACTACTAAACAATTCATTTAGTATTTTTTATTATTTTTTTAAATAGATATACCTATATAATTATGTTGAGAGACATTCTATAATGATATGAATGAGTCTCATATCATGATTGTGTAAATATAAATCGAAACCTCTTTACTTAAATTTGACATCCATTTACACATCAAATAACTAATATTTAGTAATAAACATTATAGACACCTTAAAACTAACATTGAAATTTATATGTTCATATATATATATATATAATAAGCAAAATCTAAAATAAATTAAAATAACTCCTAAATGATTTAAATATGCAATAAATTAAAATTTGGTACACTAATTGATAAGCCTTCTATATTCAGGAATAGGAAGGATACTCAAACAATTAGATGTTATTATTATTAATATATGTACGACAAAGTAAATGCCTTTTAAAGGTTTTGTGCCAACCACACTTATACCTCTTGCGTGTTCTAATAGCCATTTAGGAAGCAATGATTTACTTATTTGTGAATGCTTGAACAAACCTTTTCTTAATTAATATGAACGTTTTATGATTAGTCTTTCTAGATGCTAAGCAATTTTATTTTCTTGTTTTCCAATGAATACTATTCTTTTCTGATAATCTCTTGACAGAAACGAGTATATTTCAAGGAAGCTGAAAATACTGAAATACTGAAATCTATGAAAAACATAGTTGAATAAGGAGAAAACAATCCAAACAATTCACGATAGAACCAAGTAATTGGCTTTGTAATATTCTCTCAAAAACAGCAAAGGATTTAACGAATATAAACCAAAAATTTAGAATGATCAAGCAAATCTTCCAACTCACAATACATTCATGGATGGTAAATACGCCTGTATATCCTAAACAGGTGTACAATAGTATACTTTAGTAATGAATATATAAGAAAGATCAAAGCTTATGAAACATACTCACGTAGAGTTTTACAATCGGTAGAATGTTTACAGTAAGCCACTATGTCTATTAAAACATAGAACAAGAAACTGAAATTATAAGAAGAAAGCAACAGCAAGCAAACACTGGATTTATTTTTCAGTTTGGAATAAGCTTGAAGGGCGGTTTCACGAGAGCAGGGGCAGGATCGTATGAATCGTAGTCTCCATGACTCCTAAAATCTGATCGATCATTCTTTTTACGAGATGATAATCTAGTTGCCATTGTATTTTTCATTTGCATTGAACTGGTCATGAATCCTTTGCTCTTCCTTGCATGCTTCACGTTCATAGAATTCTCCTCCTTACTGCTACTGCTCGTCTCGTAATGTAGATCTGTGCTAGGAGCATTTCTGCTGTTGTCCTCATTCTGTAAGAGAACACTACAAAAGCTTAAAACTATTGATCACTTGGTAAATGGGGAGGTTTTAGACGGTTGGGCTTAAATAATATATTTTAAGTTTTGATTTGTTTAGGTGACCCATCTGAAATCACACAGGTGGTTCATCTGAAATCACACTCATTTCTCTACTACGACCTATCTATTGGTGTGATTTCAGATGAGTCACCTAAACAAGTCAAAGCTTAGAGTGTGTTGTTTAAGCCAAACCGTTCTAGACAGACATATTCTATATATCCTTATAGAAGTTCTAAGAGCTTAAACAATTGATATGTTGTGGTTAACTTGATATGATATGATTAACTTGTGGATTGTTTACGTGAAACTTATAGATCTACACATAAACAATTAGTACATTGTGATGGCCAGCAGTCTGAACTATAACCATCTTTAGAGTACATAAGTTTTTTAATCCATTAAATTGGAAAGAAAAAGTTAAGTGTGTATAATTTATTGACATCAACATTATGATCACACTTCGCCATCCATTTTTTTAGTTTCACCATGACAATAAATCACAGAATATGATCTAAAGAATAGTATATACAAATTATACACAATTATACACAATTTCAAAACAAATTATACACAATTTTAAAAAGTCCTTATAACTATCCTCCTAAGAGAATTTTCAGTCAGGCTATTTACCATGGCCTTTGATGTCTGATTTGTGAGAAATACCCCTGCATGCTTGGAACAATCACCTACAGTTCAATAGTAATCCAAGATTAGTCAAAACTCTCGCATTGCATACATTTTCTTGTTGTAGATCAATGTCATAAACTCATGGGCACTCAAATCCAAATCTAAAAACATAGATTGTGCAATATGTAAGGGATAATCTTGCAGGGCAACCTGCATTACATGGCCTTGCGGCAGCAAAGACCACAAGAAACGATAAGTGAATGCATCCAACTATAATCATAGTAGTAAGCCCCATGTCTCCTGCTATGTTTTACTGAAATACGTTTTTGTTGTCCTCCTCCTTTGTCCTTGATCCTTCCCAGTGCCTTGCTCATTACAATCTCAGGACATTCTACTATTTTGGCTGATCCATTAGTAAATAAAAAGCTGCCACCATCAACATCCACCTGCCACAGATTCACGTGGTTTCCTCTTCACAAGCTAATTCTAGAGCCCAAGGGGTAGGTATGTAGTCTTCTTTCCTAAATCTCAAGCATTTGACACTAGCCTAAATGTATTAGGGTCAAACAAACATGCTGCCGTTTGGTATAAACTTGTTTTTTGGTTGGGACTATCAATTTGTTATGTATATAGTATGGATTTTGGGTAGGCAAGGAGCATTTAGTAAACATAACTGGCCATATTATACAATATATATCCAGAATTGTCTGCCAAATTCCCTATTCCCTATGAAGTCCTTTGAAAAAAAAGGACCTCAAGAAAGAAACAAGAGTGGAGGATGAATATATCCCTTTTGCACCTTTTCCTCCATTATTGAGCATAAAGAATGTCCTACTTAGTGGATGATCTCCTTGGTCTTTATCATGCCAGTATGGTCCACAAACTATACTGTAATATAACGTATTCCTCTACCCTTTGTATGACTGATCTGCTTCATTTCTGACTTATTTTTTCATTTCAAAATCGGTATGGGCTTCGTAAGGAGGGAATTTTTGGGTAATCGTGTAGTGCTTATGCTTTTAGCAATCCACTTTCTCTCCATAGGCTAATATTTAAAGAAATGTTATCTGGAGCACTAATGGAATGATAGAGATTGTTGGGTATTTTAGTTTCGTATATTCATAGTGGGCACGATAATGGCACCAAAAGCATATGACAAGAGTGATGAGAAAGACATTGGGAAAGAACTAAAGGGGCCCAATTTTATTATTTTATGTTTGTCAGGAGAGTACTATGTTTTCTATTATCTCCGTAAAGTGCGTGCAGTAGGTGTATACTATATTAGTTCCCAATAGGTTTTTCTAATAGACGGCAACTTGGTGCATGTTTAACGGCTCCATTCACTCTCTCAAACCCTAGATGCACTCTTTCTACCATGGTCATTGATCACTCGCCTTGAAGGAGGAGGCTACATTATGCATGACCCAACCTTGCAAACCTTGACAATATAAATGTCCCTCTATCTTTATCTCCAAACATAGAGTTGGATAAGGATACATTGCCACCATTGTCATTAATCTCTTATTATAATGTCGGGCATTTATTATCTTTTTGTTCTTTTGTTTTTTTAAATCTTTTTTTCTAATTCTAACATTAGTTTCTTCTTTGAATCTATGCAATAATCATCATCAATTACTCGTCAAAAGTTTAATTTTAAAATCAAAATCCATATTTCACCTTCTAAAATGTTTAATGTACATGTTTCACATTTCACCCTTATAAATTTACATGTAGTTGTAATTAGTACATATCACTCAAATGTAACAAACAAAAAACACCTTCAAAAAGTCTAATGTGAATTAGGAGGTTAACCATTAACAATTGTATGTAAAAATAATTAAAGAGGAAAAGTGATTAAATGCTTTCTTGATGATATAAAATATATAATTTCGTATTATAAATTCAAAGAATTGTTATTTTGGTTTTTTTCCATAAGATCCCCAAAATCTCAAATATTCTTTTTTCTTTTCTTTTTCTTTTAAATGAAATAAATAAGGAGGTTGCCACATGTAAATATATAAACATGCAACCTAATACCCTTTCTTTAGTGTCTAATTGTTCTACACTAATATTTATTTGACCAAATTAACATGCCTTACAATATCCTAAATGAAATCCTTGCAAGTTCAACAAAGATAGAGGAGTGAAGAAAAATCCTCACAAAGAACTTACTTTATAAAATGTAGGGCCTTATTACAACCATCCCAAATACCACACTCACTTCTAGATATTATATTTAGTTGATCAAGACATCATGTTCTTGATTAAAACAAGATTGTAAAATCAGTCACATCCTTTTATAATAGTAATACAAATCCTAATTCATAAGATAGGGCTCAAAATGAAATAACATGACAAAGCTTAAAATTCTAAACCTTGTACTATATGTTTATAAGAGATAGTTAACCCCATTATTTTAATGTAACCATCTAACCTTATGTTTGGTAATATTTTATTCAAGAGATAAATAATTCTTATAAGGACTCACCCCTTTAAATAATGTTGTATCAATAATACAATGAACATAAAATAATTTTATTCAAACCCTTAGATTAATCATCATAGAAATGACACAAGAAAATATTGTGTTTTTTTAAGCATAATATTTATTAATATTCTTATATCATTCTTCTATGTTTCTATTCACTATTTTTCCCTCTCGTGAATTGTGATTTTGTAACCCCTTGGATAGGCACCAATCTATACTCACTCATTAAAATGAAAAAATCTATAACTAGTATTGTAGGATTTAGTTTTAATAGTTATGTAGTTTTTTATTTAATAGTTTAAACAAGAAAATTCCAATTTAATTATGGTTTCTTATAAAATAATTACATTAATATTTTTCAATAAGATTTCAAAACCCTCTTTCAAAATAATATTTAAAAATATAGATTGAAAAATCAAGTCCTAAAATAAGTTTTAATAATTTTTTAATAGCATACAATTAACTTTTTATCTTTGGGAAGCAACTCATAGCTATATAAAATTATGACATTTAAAAAAAAAAAAGACGACCCATCAAATTAAAGGCTTTTGAAGGTGTATTCCACTATTTTCCATTTATGAAAATGTGGTAACTAAACAATAAATGCAAGAAAGTGGGAGTGGTTATAATTTGAATATACAAACCTTGTAAAATATTACTTA
>VDFB02352160.1:0-11224 GCA_007258455.2 Sequoia sempervirens | reverse complement strand
TGATGGCCTTTCCTATGTACACATGCATAGGTAATACAGTTCAAATTTTTGTTTTTGATTTTGATGCTTTTGACGTTTTTAGAGGATTTGATTTGATTTGGATGTCTTTTTATGTTTTGAAACCTTACAAATGTTTTGATTTTTTTGGACTTTGAACTCTACAATTTTTTTGATGTTTTTGGAATTTTGAAACTTTATAAATGTTTTGATGTTTTTGGATTTTGACATGTTTTGGATGTTTCTAAAATTTTAACATGTTTTGGATATTTTTAAAATTTTCAAGATGTTAACCGACTTAGGTGATATACAAGAATCTAATCCAATGGCCATGTATAGGAAGATTCCCTAGCATAGTGTTAGGTTACCTTGATATGGGAAAAACAGGATGACCTAGGGATAGGACCAAATAGCACTAGTAGATACTTATTAAACACCAATCCATGGTAGGGATGGGAACAAATGAATGGAAGTTAGATGAATGTTGATTTATTATGAAATGGATGGAAGCTAATAGTAATTGATAGATGATAGGTGGTACTTATTTACACAAGGTGCTTATTTTCCATGTTTTCACCAAGTTACTTTTCCAAAGTGCCACTAAGGTGGTTTCCACTAGAGGATGATTTTTCTCTTTACTATTTGTATCCTTTTTCTATTTTTTTGGATTTTTCTATTTTTTAGTATTTTTTCTTTTTTGATGTTTATACCCCTCATGGGATATGTATATAACCTTTTGAGATGCATGCTATTGATTGGTTCTTGCAAGGGATTTCATTCAAGTGTTGCAAGTTGATAAGCTCCTGATCCATAAATTGTCCTAACCAAATCACCCTAATTTACCCTTGTCTTGATCTAGCATGTTCTTCTAATTTTCTTTCAGGGAAAGATCCACAACCTAGAAGTGTTGACCCTTTATTTTCTTATTATAGCTACTACTGAGTCAATTTTGGTACACTTGAAGATGATTGAGTTCTTCTAGGTGATGCTCATCTAACAGTTCTAACTCATTCAACCTTGACACTTTGTATTCCTCTTCTATTATCAAGTGATGTAATGATATCTTGAATGAGGGGAGCTCGAACTCAACAGTTAGGATGTCTTCATTCCAGCAAACCAAGGAATAAGGGGTTGCACTAATGGGTTTTCTAATCATAGTTTTGTACACCCATATGGTGGGGTTCATTTGTAAGTGTTGATCCCAGCCAATGTCATTGACTCTCTTCTTTAGGATTTTAATGATAGTTTTGTTAGAGGCCTTTTCTTGAAAATTTTCTTGGGGGTAATAAGGGGTTGAGAAATGATGTTTGATATTAAATTGGTTACATAACTCTTTCACATCTTGGTTCTTAAAGGTTGTTTTGTTATCTAAGATAATGGCTTGTAGAACACCATAATGATAAATGATATAGTTGAGCATGAATTTTGAGATATTTTTCCTAGTTATATAAGTCATAGTAATGGCCTCAATCCACTTTGTAAAGTACTTAGTGGAAATGATTATAAATTTATGCCCATTTGAGGAGGTAGGGGTAATCCTCCCTATGAAATTGAGTCCCCATTATGAAAAAGGCCACAAAGTTGTGTTTGGTTGAAGCTCCTAAGATGGAGCATGGATGAGGTCTCCATTCCATTGACACTACAAAAACTTTCTTACAAACTAAATGGACTCTTACTCCATAGTTGGCCAGTAGTATCTTGTCCTTAATAACTTCTTAACCAAGATAAGGCCACTCAAATATGTCCCACAAATACCTTTTCGAACCTATTTCAAGTAAACATAAATTCTTCTTGGTTAAGGCATCACAATAAGGTCCCATCAAGACTCCTATGGTATAAGTTTTCACCAATGATGCAAAGTGTGAAGCTCTTTGGATAAAGGTTTTCCTTATGTTGTGGGTGAGGTTAGAGGGAAATTTTCCATTATGGAGGTAAGTGAATATTGCATGATACAAAGTCAACCTAGGACCAAAAACATCACACACATTTTCCAATTTTGGAATATCGAAAGCTAGAATGAGAAGTTGTTTGATGACTCATAGTTCACATTTTAGGTTGTTCTGAGGCATATCTAGCAATGGACTAATGGTATCTGTAGCATCCATTTCCTTGCTATTAACGTTTGGTATTTGTTCAAAGATTATGTTAATGGAATACTCGTTGAAGCTATCCACCATCCTTTTGTAAGAAATTAGCTTATCATCTTTGGTTTGATATTGATTTATAACTTTCCTTACTATCAATTAAGAGTTCCCAAGAACCTGTAGCTCTTAAATCTACCATTGGATAGTAGTTATCAACCTTGTGATTTGGGCTTCATACTCTATATTATTCATGCAAGGGAATGCCAATCTATAAGACTTAGGTATACAACCACTTTCTAGGGTTATGAAAAGTATACCCACTCTACATATATATTGTGCATGTGATCCATCAAAATAAAATTTCCACTAGTTTGTTGACACTATAGTAAAACTTGCCTCATCTACAAAATCTAATATTAGTGGATGATCTGCATATAATGGTGCTTCAACTAGTTGATCAATGATGACTTGTCCCTTGATTACCTTGTGATCAACATATTCAATGTCAAATTCACTAAGGACATGACCTATTTTGCTAAGTGACCTATGAGTGTAGCTTTGGATAGTAGGTATTTCAATGGATCAATCTGAGAAACAAGCATAACTTCATGAATAAGCATGTAGTGCCTTGGATTTTTGGATGCAAAGACAACTACTAGACATTATTTTTCCATTGGTGTGTAATTAAGCTCAAATCCTACCAAAGTTCTACTAATTTAGTATATAGCTCTTTCCTTTACTATTTTTTCATGTTACACTAAAACAGATCCTAATTCTGCCAAGGTTGTCAAGATGTACAAGATCAAAGGTTTACCGACAATTGGTGGTATTAATACAAGTGGTGATGCTAAGGAATCCTTTAGATATTGGAATACCTGTTGTACCATAGAAAAAAGGCATCTCACTTGATTTGGGAATAATTCATGATAAATTGGACTTAATGAGGCCTTGATTTAGTGTTGTGAGGTGTTTTACATGTCCACACTAGGTCTTGGACGCTTGTAAATTGAATAAAATGCATTTATTAATGTGTTGTGAAGGTGTTGTAACACATTTCTACACTTTTCTAGATTCTTCTCATTAACTCTTCTCATTATAATTCATCTAAATATTCCCCTTTTATTCCTTATCAAGTCCTATTCTAAAGTTTTGTAAAGTCTTGTAACAAGATTTCACTTTCTGGAAGCTTGATTTCACTATTTACACCTTTCTTGTGCTTTATAGGCCCTTTGTACACTCCTTGAGCGCAGTAAGTGTATTTTTGAATGTAAACCAAACAGAGCATTAAATTGTGACTTGATTACATTTCTTTGATCACAAAATTGGGATTGTTTCTTATGGTGTAAATGAGTCCCTCTTGGCTTAGTACAAAATATTTCGTTGCTGTTTTATTTAAAGACCCTTTTCTATGTCAGCCTATGATGATGTATTTGGGTTATTACAGGCATAAGTGTATATAAATGAGGTGTTTTCCATCTACTAACCCCCATTTCAATATTTTGTTGTTGATATCATTCTTCATCAGTCATTGGTTAACACAATACGATCAAAGTGTCTTCATGTTTCTACAAAATTGAGATTAAATCATCATGGAAGGTAATCAATCATTGACTTTTGCGTTCTTTGACGAGGCAAACCCCATGCCTAACGTGTGTTTATGGTTTGGGCATCTTGGGCTAAGTAGTCTGTTTGTCGATCAGTTGCAAAGTTGTTTTTGATTTTAACCATTGGACAGAGTAATGCCACTGAAATTCATTTTTAGGCCTGAATCTGACAATTTTAGAACCAGACACCTAGAGAAGTAGAAAGTACAGACTAAAAGCTCTAGATTCCACCTTTGAATATTTATAAATTCAAAATTGGACTCATTCACCATGGGTAGTGAATGAGTCCCACTTCCAGGTTAGTTTTTGGTTTTATGCATTTTTAAACACCCTTTTGTTTGAAATAGGTTCCAAAACAATTTTATAGAACTGGGACTAAATTGCGGAATGGAATGGAGTCCCAGGCCTAAAACTCAACATCAAAAAACATTCAAGCCATGTCCGGTCTAATATCCATATTCCGGTGCACTTTAGTCCTCATCCATTTCTATTGGTTTTATTTAACATTTCTAGTGTTTGCATTGACAATGTATTTTCTGGTTGTACATTTCATAGGTTTTACATTACTTTAATCGATCCATTCACCATCTAACATAAAATCATTACTGGTCTCAATTCCATCTTGCATGCCCTTTATTTGAGTGAACCACCTAGATTTGGGGTGTGGGATCTATCTCTTTTCAATAGGTGAAAGACCCTAATTGAGCAAAAGATACATACCATTCCATCCACCTTAAAATATATGGTTCACCTACTCAAAATGATCATCCTATTTGTTTTCCACACCCTTGCGAAGGAGATGGGTGAATTGGTGGCACTTATTTGCCAGTTGTGTGATGAATCTTCTAATTGATTGGAGCTTCCCTTGAAGGATTCTAAGTTGCTTCAATGTCTTCCATGGTTCCATTTCCATTATTACCTTGTATTTGGAAAGGTCCACCTCAATTCCCCTTTTAGATACAATTAACCCAAAATTTTCACTTATGGTGACTCCAAAGATGTATTTTTTTGGACTAAGCTTCACCTAATATTTTTCTAGCCTATCAAAGATTTGAGTTAGCACTTCTAGATGGCATTTTCTTGTTAATAATTTTGCCAAAATTTCATCCACATAATCTTCAAGGATCTTGTGGAAGATGTTATGAAAAATTATGTTCATTTCCCTTTGATATGTTGCTCCAAAATTCTTTAAACCAAAAGGAATTACATTCCAACAATATGTCCCACATGGACAAGAAAAAAATATTTTTTGTTGATTTTCCTTAGCTATCATGATCTAATTATATCTAGAGAACCTATCCATGAGTGAAAGCATTTCATTTTTAGTTGTGAGGTACACTATGATGTCTATGTTAGGAAGTGGAAAGTCATGCTTGGGAAAATCTTTTTTTAGATCTCTAAAATTTGTGTAGACACATATACCCCTAATGGGTTTTGAAACTCGAACAAGATTAGAAACCCACTCTAGATAATCAATAGGGAATATGCACCCTACATCCATCAACTTTTTTAGCTCTACATTGACCAACAATTCTATCTGAGTATGCAGTTCCCTTAATTTTTGCTTCACTAGCTTCACATCTAGGTGAATAGTGAGATGGTGAACCACTAATTATGTTTCAATACCATGACCATCCACATATGACCATGAAAATAAAATATTTCTTTCCCTAAGGAAAGTTTTCCAGATTATTTTTTTCCTCATCATATAATGGACAATCATAGAAAGTGACTTGGGGTGCTTTAGGTTTGTTCCTACATTGATGAGTTGTTATTTCTCTACTAGGACTATTGATCTTTCTTGCTTTATGTTGAGGAGATTGAATCCTTAATCCGCATGTGCCTAAGAGATGTTTTCACCATTGGATGCATACTTTATTTTTACTATTTTAGAATAAAAAAAAGCCACATGTTGGTATTCACTTTGTGTTCTTGTCATGATTTTTAAATTTTCTATTTTATGACTAATAGTTTCAAATGTATTCCCAAAATAGTCTTGTGTGTCTAGATCTATGTCAAGACCAACTTTATGATCCCAAAATGGAATATTATCTCTAATGCCCATGAAATCAAAAATTTCTTCATCATTTTTTAATGAATCCAAAATTGGTGCATGATGTTGGTCCTAGTCGGTAAGCTTGGGATATATAAGTGTCAACTCATTATCTTGGGTTTGGGAGGAGAAGGATGTGGCGATCATGAATATAGAGCCATGTTCAAAGAGTTTTGTGATCCAAAAGGATAAGTTGTCAATGTTCTCATATTGGGATGTGCTTAACCAAGAGGAAGCTTTATCTTCCTCGGTCAAGGTATCCATAATGAGATGGACCACATTTTTAACCAATGTCTAACCAAGGCCATTATTAGTTTGCTCATTTCTCAGGGATTATTGGTTCCTACATTCCTTGTTGTTTCAAGCCAAGGCCTCTAGTTCCTATATAGCATATGCTTTTCATTAATTGGAATAATTTTCTACTTGTATACACTGAAAGTGGAGGTTCTTTCTTCTCCTTTTCATCTTGTTAAATCCATTTAGATATGTTCTCTTCCTCTATAATCTCTTTATGTAAATCCACCCACTTTTCAAATGTGATGTTCTTAAACTTTTTGTACACTTTTATCAGTGTGTTTTGGTTGGCCATATATTTTGGGATTTAATGGTAGCTTCCCCACAAATAAATAATCCTCAAAGTCATATTCACCACAAACTAGTTTTGTGATCTTTGCCTTGATTTCAAGAAATGTCTGTTTTGTACCAAATGTAGATTTCAATGTTGAAGGATCAACATAGGAGAAAGGTGTTGGAACTTCATCATTTTAGGAACTTGGAGCACCTTATAGTACTTCTCCTCCATGCTTTTTTAATAATAAAATGGTTGTAGATCTCCATGAATTGTGATTTCTTTATCGTCATAGGTAAATTTGATACATTGATGGTACATTGAAGCTATAAACTTCATGGCATGGATCCATGGATGACCAAGGAGAATGCTATAACATAATTAAAGATCTAGGAATTAACATGTAGTCTTTGTAATTGTTGGTCCCACTTGTATTGGTATCTTGATTGTTCTTTCTGAACTCCATTCATTATCACCATCATAATAGATTATGACCTCTTTTGTATTTTCAATCACATCCTCTAAATAGCCCAATTTTTTGATCAACTCGAGTGTACAAATATTAAATCCCACACCTCCATCTATCAATACTCTATTAACCTTGCTTTTGTGAACATATACTTCGAGATGAAGTGTGCGATTATAAATTTTTTGAGATGGAATATCATCTTTTGGGAAGAGTAATTGATGTGTAGATGAAATGTTCCATAGCATGGCTTGAAATTGGTCAGTATCAATGTCGATAGGAACTATTGATGATAAAAGGGCTTTCTCTAGAACTTCCTTATGGGTAGGCGAAATATTCAAGAGTTCCAAAACAGATATTTTGGTGAGGGTCTTTACGAGTTGATCAAGTAAGCTATAATCATTGGGATTATCTCTTGTTGGTACTTTAGATGATAGAGGGGATCCTTGTATGATAACTTTCCCTCATTGTGTGGTGACTCCAAACTTAGGATTTTGACCTTGAATTGTGATAATAAAGACATGTTGGTCGTAAGAATGTATGCTACCTACAACATTATCTTAGGTATTGTTAACTTGATTGTATAATATTCCTTTTCCCCCATCATTTCCTTTCCCATGGTCAAGTATTGGATTCTTATATATACCTAGATCCTTGTTTCCATAACTTTTAGGTTGTTGATTGACATTCACCTCACCATTGTCTATTAAGACTTGTGTGACATTTTTTAATTTCATGCAATTGGATGTTTTATGTCCCTTTGTACAATGATAGTTGGAATATTCTTCATCCTTATACCATTAGGGTTTAACTTGTGGCTCTCCATATTTCCTATATTCTAAAAGTTTTAAGGTGTTTTCTTATACCAATTTGTTCAAGACTATTTCAATGGGCTCCCCTAAGGGAGTATATTTTCGTCTTGGTGGGTAGTCATTTTATCTTGGTTATTGTCCTTGTTGGTTGATAAAATTGTTGAAAATATTTATGTTGTGTACCTCCTTGTTGCATGTTTGGTTTGGAAGGTGTATTGATGACAACCTTCACATCTACAACCCAATCATTAGTAGCATTCTTATTTTTTACCCATATACAGGGTTTGTCACTAAAACTAGATGATGGGTATTTTTCCTTGTATATTTGTATAGCTCCTTTTGTAATGAAGGGACTTTTGATATTGAGTCCTTTAGATATAATTTTATCAAATTTCGATACACATTGCATCCTTAATTGGAAAGCAAGATCTGTGTTTAAGTTTTCTATGAGGATCTCAACTTGTTGTTTCTAAGGAATAAGCTACTTGCATTTGCTAGCCTTATGTCTCCATCATTGCATGAAAGGTGCAAAGGCTTCTCCATAACTTTTTTAAGGTATAGAGTCCCTCCAAGGTGACCTCTACATGAATATTATATGAAAAATGTGCTACAAATTGATCAATTATTTCTTGGAAGGTTCTAATCCATGGAAATAAGTGAGAAAACCAATAAATTGCTTGTCCACCTAATCTTTGTGGAAAGATTCTCATGAGGTATGTGTCATTGTAAGATACTACCATGCATGCCACATAAAACTCTCTTATTTGTTCCTCTATATTACCACATCCCTTATATTTATCAAACATTGGGATTTCAAAGTTTGGAGGGAATGGAACCATCATGATACTTCTATCAAATAGGTAGGGGCATAGATATTGCACTGTGTACAACTTTTTGTCTTTCCCACTTGAATATCTTGGACCTTTTGTGCTAAAGGTTGTATTTGAGTTGATATGTCCAAAGAACCAATGCTTTGTGATGAATAATATGTATTGTATTGTGGAATGGTGGATGAGTTAAATAGTGGATCTTGGTGAGGTGGTATGTTTGTATTGTAATGATCATATGGAGGATTCCTCAAATTGGTGAGTGGTGGTGTGAAAGAATTTTATTGGCCATATTTATTTTTATTCACAACATTTAGAGAGTTTGGTTGCAAATTTTATTGTGCAAATTTTTGTTGTTGAGATTGTAGTTGTCTTTGTACTTGCAATTATTGCAATTTTTGTTGTGTTTGTTGCTATGAAAGACCTTGTTGTGCTGATGGAAAGTGTTGTGGATGTTGTAGAGGAATGTTTTGTTGATGATTTTGTGAAGGGAATTCCGCATGACCTTGTTGTTGTTGATATTGTGGATGTATGTTTTGTTGGTGCATTCTATAGTTTTGAGGAGATGCTTGGTATTGATATTGTTGATGAAATAGTTGACCTTGTTGTTGTGGATGTTGATGTTGGTGATTTTGTTGATAATGATTTTGTGGTGGCTGATTTGGTTGTTGTCTTGTTGTTGAATATGTCAAGATTGTTGATATTGAGGTGGCTGATTTTGATATTGAGGTGGTTGATTTTGTGATTGATTTTGATTTTTGGTAAAAAAAAAAGTATCCTTTATGATTTTCCCTTACATTTTTGGTCCCTCCTTGTGAACTAGGATTAATATTGCCTTGATTTAGTGTTGTAAGGTTTTTAACACATTCACATTAGGTCTTGGACCCTTGTGAATTAATGAACATAAATGGTACCTTGCTAAAGTGTTGTGAAGTGTTGTAACTCACTTTCACACATTTCTAAGGTTTTATTAATTAACTAAACATAATAAGCCTCTTTTTAATCAAAATAAACCTTAATCTTGATTATTTTAAAGTTTTGTAACACACTTTCACAATTTTCTAGGCTTTTCATTAATAATTGGGCATTCCTATGTTTTAATTGGACCTATTTTGCATCCACAAGCGTCATTTAATGCATCTTTTCAAGGATAATACTAACACCAATCATTAGCCAATCATAATTTAGGTGTTTCAAGTTTGAATGGCCTATATTTAGTGATCTAGGACTCATTCACCACATTGGGAGAATGGGTCCCACCCAAATCTTTTGGTCTCGAACCTAGTTTCACACATTTCTAAGCATTTTAAAAATTGGTCCAAAAAATTAGGCTTGGTGGGAATCATTCACCACCTTGGGAGAATGCATCCCATGTGGCCCAAAATTAAAATTAATTGAAATTTCTAGCAGGATTTTATTCTCCTAGATATGATGTTGGCTTGTAGTGTCAAGTAATTTCAAGAATTCTTCCATAATTCAATATAAATGCAAGCTTCTTTCACTCATTTTATCCTAACAAGAAATCAAGTGATCCTTATAGAAATTTTGAGTTCACAAGAGCATTCAAGAGCATTCATGGGTAGATTATCAAGCATCCTAGAGCAACATTCAAGCATCAATCATCATGTCAAAGACTTCATGCATCATGTTTGGTTTTGAGATAACAATTGTGATGTAGGGTTTTATCATTCAAGAAAACATTTCATTCAAAATTTGTCACCTTCAAGAAAGAATCAAGATCTACATCCACTAGAGCCATCTCATACATGTTTACAACATCTTATTGCTAGGGTTTGGTGAATTAAAATATCACATTTTGGTCATTGATCATTCTCCATTACTATTTCATTCTATTTCAAGGTTTAATTACCAATAAGGGGTTTACCTTGGGGTTTGGACAAGGTAAACCCCCATTCACTAACCCAAAAAAATTTTTCCCTCTCCTTTGTGTGTGATTTGTACGTCTAGGTTTTATATTTCCTAAGGAGAAATTCTAGAGAAGAGTTGTCAAATCATTCATAGTTGTCAAAGTTGTCATCAAGCCTTGAATAACATTGGAGATCCTAAGCTACAAATTAGGGCTTGACGGAAACCAATTAGGAAGGATGTAATATTGTAAAAGAAGAGCAAGATCAACCTGAAGCTTTAGGAAAGTTGTTCTAATGAATTCCTTTTCTCTGCTCGTATGCCAGAGTCTTCGTAGTCTCCAGTCAAATTTAGGTTCTTGGGATTTGATACCGGCTTGAAGATTTTGTTCCTACATTTCCTAGAATCTAGACCTGTCTACCTAATGAGTCCCACCCAAATAAATAAAAGTAGAATTCCCATGTCCGCATCACCCATCATTTTGTACCTATACACCTTCCTTTGTAGTAGCTTCTATCTATTCCATTCAATTTCTAGGCCATTTTATAGAAAAGTATTATATTAAAATTAGGTTTTGAAAGTGCTGGCATCTCGTAATTTTTGGCCTCACTTACCACTGCCTAAAACTTGGTGGGTAGGAACTCTTATTAGCTTTGCATCTGTTCCTGTAGATGTAGCCCCACAGCAAGATTTTTTTCTTGTATCGAGGATCTCGAAGGCCTTGAATGCAGTAGGCAGTGCTGGGCGTTGGATGTCCTAAGTCGCTTGATAAAACCCAATCCTGTTACTCTCCTTGTACTCAAGCATTTGGGTGGTGGCTACATTTAGAACACTAAAATTCTTATTTGGAGTGCATTATCATCCTAGACCTTGGTTACATTATCATTGCATTGGTTTATTTGCATTCTAGGGTTTTTAAATTTTGCATTAGTGAAATCTCATATAGC
>VDFB02352159.1:0-35131 GCA_007258455.2 Sequoia sempervirens | reverse complement strand
ACACCTTCTTTAGGGTAATTAATGGCACCCCTTCCTCTAAAGTGATCTAGGAAACATCAGCCAAAAGGGTCACCTTTGAAGAACCTAGTCAGGAACCTATGATTTAGGAAATCATAGGGAAAAAGGAAGGATGTTCCCTTAAATAAACTTATGGGTAAGTAGTTCGCAAAAGAATTTGATCAGAACAACAGAAAAAATTCCAAGGATTAGCCTTTAGGATAGACCAAGGATAGAATTGGAGATAGGAATAAGGCTTGAGTAGCTCAGCTAGACACACCTACATGCCTCTCCCAAGGAGAGTTTGAAACTCCAACTTTTCTCACTACCATCTGAATAGCTAAGAAGAGTTTGCACAACTGCCTACTCGATTCAGGAGTGTTTGCTAATGTTATGCCATGGAAGTGTGCAAAGCTCTTGGGATTACTCCCACACCTTCAAGAAGGAAAGTGACCTAGCTAGAAGAAACATGATCAACATAGTGGGAGAAATGAATAGGATCCCAATTCATATTGTTGTGGATCCAAGGATACAACAAGTTATTGATATTCAAGTAGCTGGTATCCTTGACACCTATAGGCTTATCCTGGGATGAGACTTCACTAGAACGTTAAAGGGATATGTTGTGATTGATCATTCCCATATGTGGCTGCCATGGAAAGGGCTTCCTAACCAGATTCATATAGACTGAGAACCTCATATGAAGTACGTGATCACAAAATATAATAATACCAACAAGGTGTTGTTTGTTGAGATGGAATTGGGGAATTATTGTCCCTTTACTTGTGAAGAAGAACTAGAACACCAAGAAGAAGAATGTGTTGCAGAAGTACTCTTAGTGCAATGTAACCCTCCAAATAACCTTTATCAAATGCCTCAAAGTATAGAGATGCTGGTAGAGACATATGACAAACCGGATGAAGACGACAACTTGGGGTTATTGAACAGTTTCTAGGAATTCATGGAAAAGTGTGCAATGAATCAACTTAGCCTGGGTGCCTAAATGGATTTCTAGGATCTTTTGTTGCCAAATTAGTGCAGATTCCACAACGCTTCCCACTTTGATTTTGAGTGTTTCCTATGCCAAACAGTGGTAGAACATGTTAAGAGAATATCTACTCCTCTAAGAGAAATGTCGAAGGAGATGCCAATAGAGTTTCTTATTTCCAATCATGTTGAATCAACGTATTTTCTAAAGGATACGGAGGAAATTGTCAAGCCAAAGGAGAATGGAGGCCTAGTTGGACCTGGGGTCAAGGAGTTTTCTAGGTTTTGGATGCTTTGATTTGATGGATCTAAGTCAAATCAAGGCATTGGTGCTGAATTCAAACTCATCAACCCAGTGGGCAAGAAATTTCTTACTTCCCATAGGCTGCAGTTTTATTGCACTAATAACGTAGCTGAGTATGAATATCTAGTGCATGGTCTTCTTATGGGCCTAAAGAAAAATGTCAAAATGCTACAAGTCTTCAGTGACTCTAAGTTGGTAGTCAAACAAGTTAGAAAGTTTTATTCCTACCATGACAAAAGACTTTCCAATTAAAGAAACAAAGTTTGGGATCTCTTAGAAGGTCTTGATGCTTTTAACATTCAGTTGATCCCTTGCTCTTAGAATCACACAACTGATTCTTTGGCTAAAGTAGCCAGCACACTGCAACCACTTTTCCTTTCAAGCCTCAAGCACTTTACAATTGAGTTGACATCCACTCCATCCATTCTAGATAATGTCACTCACTTTCAAGTCTTTAATGATGATAAAAAAATCCTTGAGTTCATCACGAGCTTTGATGTCTTCACCACCCAAATAATAGATGAAGCTAATCCAAAAGAAGTTGAGTTAGACATAGAAGGAGTTATCAACCTCAAGACTAACACAATTACTAGAGGAATGTTACAGCTCAAGTGTATATTTGATTTGGATCAGATTAGAGACCAAGACCAACAAGTCAAGAAGGAATCCATCAATAATCAATGTGATGTCCACAACCTCATAACTACTGAGGAAATAAAAAATGTCTTTATTGGTAAGGTGTGCACCATAGAAGAAAATTAAGGGATAGTTGATGCTCTTCACAAGTATCACAATGTGATGGGTTGGAGCTACGAAGATCTAAAAACCTATGACACCTCCATCATAATGCACACCATCCCTCTCAAGCCTAAGGTGAAGCCCTTCCGATAGCCACAAGGCCCTATCAATGCCCTACTAGAGCCAATCATTTTCAAAGAAGTGTAGAAATTGCTTTCAGCAAGGATTTTCTTTCTAGTGCGGCATTCTACATGGGTCACCAACTTGGTACCAGTTAGAAAAAAGAATGGAGAAATTAGATTATGCGTGGACTTCTACAATTTGAACAAAGCCTCATAAAAGGAAAATTATCTAGTGCCTTCACTTGATGAAGTACTATATATTTTTAATGGTTCGTAGATGATGTCCTTCCTTGATGACTATTCTATGTATAATCAAGTGATGGTAAAGTATGAAGATCGCCATAAGACAATGTTCACCACTAAGTGGGGTACCTTTTCCTATAGATGAATTCCATTTGGGCTTATTAACATCAGTGCAACCTTCTAATGTGCTATGGACATCGCATTCAAAGATCTGATGGGGAAGTGCATAATCATCTACATGGATGATTTGATGGTGCTTTCAAAGAAGCAGAGTGATCATGTCTCTGATCTATGCAAAGTATGTCAGAGATGTCAAGAGTTTGGAATCTCCCTTAATCCTAGCAAGTGCATCTTTGGATGTACTGAAGGGAAGCTACTCGGACATGTTATCTCAAAGTGAGGAATATCCATTGATCCGAAGCGCATTCAATCCCTATTGAAGATCCAACTGCCAAGAAACAAGAAAGAGCTCAAATATTTCTTTGGAAAGATTAACTTTGTGCAAAAATTTATTACAGGTTTTGCTGAGATCGCCAAGCCCCTCAATGCCATGCTAAAACAAGATGCCAAGATCGAGTGGACTCCTGAAGCAAAGTAGGCATTTCAAGAAATTAAACAAGCAATTATTGAAGCACCCATGTTGGTTAGTCCTGACTACTTGAAGCCTTTTTACATCTATTCATTTTCTTTACATGACAAAGGGAATGAGCGCCTGATTGCATTCATGAGTGCTCTTTTGAAATATTTTGAATTATGCTACAACAATGTAGAAAAATAAGCATACACCCTTGTTAGAGGAGTGAATAAGTTCAAACATTACATCTTGCGTAATAAAGTGTTCACCATAGTTCTTGACCCAGCTGTAAGGACACTACTTATGCAAAATGAGTTGGGAGAATGAAGGGAAAAGTGGGTTATGCTTCTGTAGGAGTACAATATGGAAATCCAACCAATGATATTGGTGAGAGGACAAACACTTAAAAAATTGTTGAAGCAATAGTGAATGTAGGGCCAAAGCTTATGGTGCAACAATACCAGCTTGAAGGTGTTTCTCTAGGGGATTGGTACGTAGATGTCAATTATTATCTACTAAATCATAAGTTCCCACCGCACCTACAAGGAGTTCAAAAGCATGCACTCTACCTGAAAAGTAGTAGTTACATGTTGCAAGGGTCCATTTTATATAAAAGGAATCATGAAGGTATCTACTTGAGATGCCTTGGCAAAGAAGAAGTAGATCGAGTCCTAAGGGAGTTCCATGACAAGTTTGGCACTGGTCACAAATCTGGACCCTCCACCATGCATCAGATATTAAGGATAGGATATTATTGGCCCACAGTCTTCAAGAATTCCCACAACCATGTTCACTCATGTCACACATTCCAGACCGCCGCTACCAAGGAAAAGAATGTGTTGTCCCATTACAACATGTTCTGAAGGTGAGACAATTTGTGCAATGGGTTCTCGATTTCATTGGTCTGGTAAGCCCTCCATCATCCACGGGACACAGGTACATTCTAACCAATTCTAATTATTGCACTAAATGGACATAAGTAATTGCCTGTAGAAAATGCACAACTGAGGTAGTCACTAATTTTTTGGAAAGCTTCATTTTAAATCACTTTGGTTGCCCTTATGCATTGGTATGTGATAATGGACCTATGTTTGCTTTGTTGAAATTCGCTAGCTAGGATTTTGATTATGGGATAGCCCTTAAGTTCTCATCTAATTACTATCCCCAAGGCAATAGCCTTGCAGAATCCACAAATAAGAATTTGATAACCATAATAAAAAAAGATGCTAGATAGGAATCCCAAGGACTGGCATACCCAGCTCCATTTCACCCTCTAGGTAGATCGTACCCACCACAAGGCCACCCTTGGTGATTCCCCATTTCATTTGGTTTACGGCTTAGAGCTTGTCTTTTTGATCTAGCTGAAAATCCCCACCCTCTAGTTTATTAATGATTTTTACAAAGGGGGAGACCATAGAGAAGCTTCGTTAGCTGAGCTTTTTCACTTAGAAGAAGTACAAGATCACACAATAGAATTTTTTTCCAAACACCAGGGCATAGTCAAACATTGGTTTGATCGATGAGCCAAGATTAAGGCCTTAAGAATTTTTGATCTAGTCTTATGTTGGGACAAGACCCATGAAAAGAAAGGGGGACATAATAAATCCGACGGGCTTTGGCCTGGCCCCTTTCAAATAGTTGAAATTCTAGGAGACAATGCTTTTCGTTTGAAGAACCTTACTAGTGAGGATGTCTCATTTCCTGTCAATGGGCAGCATTTGAAGAATTACTTCCAAGTTTGAGCTTGTGTAGAGCTATTCCTATAAATACCTATACATAGGTTAGATTAGGTTACCTTTTTCTTTGCTCACGTTTTTCTATTTTGCATTGTTCCATTTTTCCTGTCTCCTAGTTGTTTTTCTTTGATGAGGGGCTCTTCATTCTTGATGCGGTGGTCGTGCTCATTCAACGAATGGTTCACTTTGCTTCTTGTCCTTAGTATTCTTTGGCTAAACATTTGAATTCTCTACTATTGGTCCCTGATAGCTACTTGGGAATGATTTCCTCATTTGGACTCTATTTTAGAACTTGATCCTTGGTTGAATCCTTTTACATTCATCTCAGATCTTGCACCAAAATGCATGCTTAATTATTTCCAAAGGGTTGTACAATAGTTATTTTGATAATCTGCTGAGTGAAAAAACTTAAGTCCTCTCTAGTGACCATTGTGGCTCTCAAACCCATCATAGGATTTAGTGCTTACATGGTTGAGCAAAAGATAAAGTACAAAGGAAAAAATATATCAAAAGAAAGGAAGAAAAGAAAATTTTAAAATCAAGCAACTGCATGGGTTTGAAAATAACTCTATCGGGGCTATGGACATTTGGATGGTAGTAGAGCAATATTTGTGGGGTCACAATGACAACTTTGCTGGGGCTATGGACACATGTTTGGTAGCGAGGCAATGTCTAGGTTATTTTTTTTGTTGGACGATTTAAGTAGCTCACTTTGTTTGGTCAACCACTTCTTGTCATAGTTCTCGAGGGAAGGAATGAATTCACTACACACACACTTCTGAAATGTTTTGTAGATTGACCCAACTAAGGACCCTATTCTCCCAGTTCACTCTTGGAAGTTGTCCCCTAGTTTGTGAAACCAAATATTTTGGGTCTTGAATGAATGTTTATCCTTAGAATGCTTGGGAGGGTTTCCCCAATAGAGTCTCCTTTTTTGTGCCATTAGAAAACACACCGCATTCAAAATGGGGACCCTCTCTTCCCTTCACCTTATCAAGTCATTTTGTCACTACCTCGTTATGTGTTCCCCCATTTTGGTGTCCCAGATGGTTAGTGTGTCTCCAAAGTTTCACTTCAAGTTGACCATGTTTCACTCCCTCCAAAATTTTCTAAATCCTAGGTCATCACAAAGTTCCTTTGGTAGTTTTTCTCTGCTAGCATCCTTGGGACCTGATAGCTCTGGTATGGCGGGTTTCCCTTGTTGGACTTCCTTGGTGTTTTCACTTTTTAAAAATGTCTGAAGGGATTCATCCTTCCCTAGTCCGGATCTTGCCACCTTGGTTGTTGTCCTCAATACTCTGAAATTCCAACTAATCGACCATCCATCTCACTGGGATCAATCTATCGGATCTCCATGCCCGAAAGTTCGTCATGCATTTTCTCTTCGTAACGGCCATCCTCTAACAAATTTCTGACTGTTGAGCCTCGAACTCTCCTTCGCCAATGGTTTTCCACCTAGAAATTTTAATGGCTATCTACTCACGTCTTTCTAACCTCTGGGTCCCAGACTATCGGCAACTATTTTCAAAATTTGAACTTACCAACCTTCGAGCGGTCATACAAGAATTTATGGGGTGCATTAAATGCACTTAAAGGTATAAATAGACCAATTGAATGAGTCATTTTCACATGTCAGTTTGGTCAAAGGAGTTTAGAGCTAGTTCAGAGAGATCTAGAGCCCTCATCACCCATCTCCTTCGAGCCCGCTGCCATCCTTCATCATCCCCTCATAGATTCAACAACTTTATTCGCCAGGTTCTTGTGGTAGGTTTTTCATCCTTACTCCCACTTTTTTTTTTAGAGATTTTATGTTAAAATAATTGATAAGTGGGGATAAAAATGCATCAATTCGGTAGAGGAAGATGAAGACTAAAAAACCCATGTGATGAAATTTCAAGACAACCATTAGATCACTCCCCAAATTGAAACCATAAATTCATTGCCCTGGCGTTGTTCTTCACATAGAGCATTCACAACCTCCATAAATGAGCCTCCCCATCACTGCTTAATAAAACTTCAAAATTAAATAACATCAAAATGAGAGGATTTCTCCCTGGGTCCATGACCCCAGATCTCCTTTGACGGTTCGCTATCGAAATCTAACAAAATTGAACTCTCTACGTCCATTTGTGCTTCCCGGGCCCACAACCACATAATTCTTCCTTCGAGATGCCATATAGCATTCACCATTTCAAATGACATATCAGCCCCATCCACCTAAACTTAGGGACCCGCCTTGCCATATGTCGCTGGAGTAACAAAATAAACTACCACATCCTTGGTATCCTCTGGGTCCTGGTTCTCAAAGTTCCATTTGTGGACCTCTATTACAACTTTTTCATTTCTCACGGCTATTAGATGACTGTCTTCTGCCCTTCAGGTCTTGAGCATCCCTATGCCACATGAACAACAAATGATGAAACTTAAATTCCTTTTCCATTGCTCAATCCCTTCTTCCAGACCTTCATTGTTGGGACTACGTCCCATTTTGGCTATTGCAAAAGGAAAAGTGACCCCTTCCATCAAACCTTTGGGGCCAAGTTCCCCCATTATTGATGGAACTCAATAAATAAAACTAAAATCCAAGTTCATGTCTGGGCCTGGTCCGCAGAGTTGCTCCCAGTAGACTTCCACTCATTGCTCTCACTACTAAATTTGACACTATTTTCTGATGGTCGTTTGTCGGTCGTTTGACAAATTTTTATCGGAAGAGTGACGCAATGGCGAAAATATTTTTGTCACTTTGTTTTCATCGAAAGGCCAATGACGAATTAAACATCAAAATAACGGTGAAGAATCGTCAGTCAATGACATCATGAAATACCTCAGGATTTCGTCAAAATATTGACAAAAACTTTATGTATCCACCGACAAATTACACAAGAAGTTCGTCACCAATTCGACAAAATGGACAAGTAGTAGCGTCGAAACAACAGCAGACTTTCATCACCATTTCGATGAAATGGTCAAGGAGTAGCGTCAAAACAACACCAAAAGTTCATCGAATGTGAGATGAAATAGGCAAGTAGTAGCGTTGAAACAACACCAAGAGTTCATCGAATTTGCGATGAAATTAGCGAGTAGCGTTGGAAGAACACCAAAAGTTCATTGAAAGTGTGACGAAATGGGCAAGGAGTAGCATGGTAGCAATGTCGAAAGATCATCGAAATTGTGATGAAATATTTGTCACAACTATAGCAACTTTGTCGAGCCTTTATGTTGATTCATTGATGGTTTTCGTCGGTGGTTGTCATCGAAATTGTGACGAAGAATCAATTTAAAAAATATATATATATTCGTGGAAATGTACCATTGTGGCTCAAACTGACAACTGATCATACATATAGACTGCATATTGGTTTGATGCTTCAAATGATGCATTTCTTATATTGAAAAGTGCATTACCTTATTGAGCTTCTCTTTGTTTCGAGAATAGTTTAATATTCTCTACTTAACAGGCCAACCACGTGATTGGAAGCTCATTTGGCCCCTCCCCCCCTCACATCACTCTCAATTCCCATACCCAATCATATAACAATAATCATTGATTCATCCATTAATAACATATAACATTCATTCATTAACATATTCACATTCATTCATTAAAATATAATATTTATTCTTTTCGGTTTTTACATATTATCAAAAATATGGTTGTCATGATATGATTACAATCACTTTTTTGTTTTTATTGAAAGCTACATAAAGCTGAAGTGGAGTATCATTTTCTAAATCAATATCTATCCCCCTTTAGTTGTTCTTCCCTCTACTCATGATCTTAATGTACGCCTAGTCATCTGCTCATGACGTGGATGTGCCGCAAGGGGGATCTGCTGCAATAAGAAAGAAATGTTAAACTGATATGTTTTATTATTATTGTTACAAGTATTTCATTAATTAAAAGAACATTAGAGTGGTTCTCTTTACTTGATGGGTCCACATCATGTTCCTAAACTTTTGTTATAGACTCATCCTCAACATGTTGAAACCCTCTAAACCCTGATCTACAGTTGAAACACGAAAGCTTACATTAATTAATACACCAATTGAAATTAAATATATGTTTAAGAGAACATGAGGGTGGTCCTCTTTACCTGATGGGGCCACATCATGCTCCTGATCTTCTCTAGCCTGATTATGCGCAACACGTTGATCACACTCTACATGCTCTAAAGTTGAAACACGAAATGTTACATTAATTAATACACCAATTGCAATTAAATATGTTTAGAAGAACTTTAGAGTGGTCCTCTTTACCTAATGGGGCCACATCATATTCCTGATCTTCTCTAGCCTGATCATGCTCAACATGTTGATCACGCTCTACATGCTCTAAAGCACCGGGATGCACACCATGACCTTCATCTACACGTTCTGCTCTACCCTCACCAGGCTGCATTCCAATGTCATGTGCAATATTATCATTTCTTGAATGTTTAAAACAAATAGGCATGTAATTACTCTATGGTGGAAATTAATATTGAATAGATTGCACAAGTATTCAATTTTAAATAAACTTTATTGAGTTTATTTACCTACGTGTTGGATGTAATGGAAGATTGTGTTTTCCCAGTCAAGACTCTTAGGCGTTCAGCCACGGCTCCATAGCCTTGCTGGAAGGCAATCTTCAGGTCCTCTTATGTGGGAACTCTGTTGAATTCAGAGCCCTACATTTTTGCAGATCATGAATTTTTCTTCTATGGTGTGATAAAACCAAAATTGTTTTCAATTTATTATAATTTGGATGCAATATTTCATGTATTGATACTTACAATTCATGCGGCTAATTTCATATAACTACCAGAGCCAATTTTGTGTTGCTCGTGCTTTTCTAGTCTTGCCTTTGTTGCCTTCGATGTGTTGGGCAGTCTATGAAAAGTTTGAAATACGTTAGATTATGTAAAAATAAAGAGTAATTAGTATATAATTACATTGTTGATAGTATCACACATAGCATACTACTTTTTAAAAAAAAATTAATTGCATTTCCATAGCATATAGACATTGAGAGCATATAAAATATAGAGTTCAATCCATGAATTATGGAAAATAGATTTTTGTTGGTTATATTCATATCGCTGATTACATTGCACAAAACATACTACAACTGCATAAATATCATATGGTGATAGTTTTCTATGCTATCACATTTTTCATACATGTCTACCAAAGCATTTTATAAAATAGTTCACTGCCTTGCTGCTATGGCTAAAAGCCTAAAATAGGTGCTTTCAAACAATCTATGGATTCTTTGAAAAAATCTATCAAAGCATATTAGTAAGCAATAGCATAAACAAGGAAATGAACTGTTTCAAAAAATGCCTCAAAGAAATGTGGTCTCATGGTGATGGAATGCCATGAAAATCCATAGCAATTTGCTTGTCATGGCATTCGTTATGGCATTCCATCACCATGAGACCACATTTTTTTGAAGAATTTTTTCAAATAGTTCACTACCCTTTCTATGCTACCACATTTTTCATACATGTCTATGTTAATTTTATCAAACAGCTCAATGCCTTCATGCTATACAAAAAGTAAAAACCTCAAACAGGTGCGAATTAGCTATGGATGCTTCTAAAAAATCTACCAAAGATAATAGGAAGCATAACATAGACAAGGCAGTAATGAATTGTTTGAAAAAATGCCTAAAAGAAATGTAGTCTCATGGTGATGGAATGCCATGAAAATCCATAGCAATTTTCTTGTCATGGCATTCGTCATAGCATTCCATCACCATGAGACTACATTTCTTTCAGACATTTATTTCAAGCATTCACTGCCTTGTCTATGCTACTGCATTTTTCATACATGTCTACCAAAGAATTTTATAAAATAGTTCATTGCCTTGCTGATGTGGCTAAAATCCTAAAACAGGTTCTTTCAAACAAGCTATGGATGCTTGGAAAAAATATATCAAAGCATAATAGTAAGCAACAAGCCATGGTCTCATGGGTTTTTTTGCACGAAAATCAACTCAATTTTATTCACATTTTTTTTACAGATTTTAAACACGTTTTTTTGGCGATTTTGAAGTTTGAAATGGAAAAAAATCCAAAAATTCAATGATTTTTCCCCGCAACAAGGAAACCAAAGTTTTGTGAAATCGTGATTGACCGATTTTTTGCAGATTTTATGCTTCATACTTCCTTTTCGCCCCGGGTGGTGTCTTCTTTTTTATTTTAGCCTTCTCCTTTCCATCGCATTAACTGTGTCCTTCCAGACCACTCAACCCGCGGGGATGTTTGTACTTTTTTTTCTTCTCCGAATGTGGACCTATATTGGTCCCTCGTGATACTTTTATAGATAGGTACCAGCTTTCTTAAGGACCTTGGTTCAGTTGAATGTTTTATCACCGAACAACACAACTAAATGGTTAATGAGCTCATCTTATAAATCTTCATTTTGGGCATTCCACCATGTACGTATGGTGGGCCCGAAGAGCTCCAATGTAATATCACTTAGATGTTTATAAAAAACATCATTTCCTACAAAATGATCATGGGATCAATAGTCTAAAAAGAGTGATTAATAAGTAAATTTCAATTGGATTATATAGAATAATAATTAAAACATTTTAAAGTACCTGGGACCTTCTCTATCTTTATGGGAACAAAATCCTCGGTCACCACAAGTGTGACCGGCAATGTTCTCGTACTAGTAATATGGGAAGATCCAAGAAATGCTTCTAAAACATCACCAGTACCAGTGGCCTATGCATCCCCAGGTACATGTCATGATGCATGTTCTAGTATGTGTTCACTGCCAGAGGATGCGTTAATAGATGCATGCATGGTATGTGTTGCCGACATTTCAAACGATAATATAGGCATGGATGATGGGGTCAAATGATGTGATGTATGCATAGGAAGATCAGGATGGACACTTGTACCAACCCTTACTCCCCGGGAAGCACTTGCAGTACCCTAATCATGGCTAGGAGCATCATGAGGAGGCAAATAACCCTATAAAAACAACACATATTTTAGTTCATGACATAAAAGAGTACAAAATATAAAACCATGAATGAACTCATGTTATAATTAAAGACCTCATGATAACTTACTTGCAAGTTTTGTAATCTCTCTGTCTATACTTTAACCCTCTCTCTTATCTCATCTGTTTGAGGTATTTTGAACATCAACTGAGCCATTTCTTCATTGCATTTTTTCATGAGCTTCTTTATCGTATAGAAAGGGTTTGCTAAATAAGCCATGTCATCATCAAAAAATATTGACTGCACCTCACTATGGATGCTCTCCTCTACTATTGGTCCCTTTCCCCAATCAGTCGACTACAACAAGAATATTAAAAACATTATCAAAATTAACCCAAAAAACTTATGAAAAAAACATAATAATAATATTTTTTTCTCATATCTGATTTGTACAATTACAATGAGGTAAACCTATCAAGTAGAAGTGCCTGAAGATACATCACGATCTGTGCTCTGGGCTAGAGCCTTCTCTGTACGATCAATGTCCCCCTATGACAAAAATTAAATATAAAAAAACATTACCAAAATGAAACCAATAGACTTATGAAAAAAAACATAAGAATAAAATGGTATATTGGAGTCATTAATTGGAGGTTGGGTAAAATGGTACATAGTACGTACCACCCCCATAGTAACTATGTTTGTAACTAAGCGATTCAAATTGTAATCGATTAGCAACTCTTCCCCTGTAGTTATTGATTTTATCACACATACGAATACACGGTTTCCCTCACGCGCCTCAAATATGCAATTGGGTTGCTTATTTGTTGACCCAGGTTATGTACTATTTATAAACCCTGCAATATTGCCTAATTCTTTTGGCCTTCCATCAGTGTACATAGCCACTCCTTTATTTTGATCCTTATCTGTTAGTTGTATATAATTTGCTCATAGTGCATACCTACGCATCCTTATCTGTTAGTTGTATATAATTTTCTCATAGTGCATACCTACGCATACTTTGTGTATATCGAACCAGTTGCATCCAATGTTTGTAACTGTAACAGGGTCCAAGATACTTCATCAATTCAGTAGCTTTGTCATAATCTTTGTCATAATAGACCTTTATGGCGTCCATGAAAAATAGGCCTAAACCATGTAATCACGATGGTGCTATGCGATATATCCTCTCATTGACACAACAAATCGGTGTTTATTGGAGGAACTTCCTTGGGTACCCATTGTTTTTGTAGATGTTTTTACCTCAAGGGAACCTCGACGTCACCTATGCTCTCATCATCATAAGAACATGACCCCCCTTCAGCAAGAAAAAATTCCATGCGTTTATGAAATTTTCTTCTAATCTTTTGACCTCTAGTTGATCTCCCTCTTTTAGACATACTACATGTCTCTTCGCCTCTTCTCTCTCTCTTCTTGGAATTTCCCTCGCTTGAAGTTGTAGAAGGCCATTAATGCATCCGACAAATACCTATTTGTGGTACCTACCTAAGGATGTTGGATGAAGTTCTTTTATGGTGATGTGATCCAAAGGTGACATTATGATTAATCTATCATTTCATCGCTAGAATTTCACAGGTTATAATGTAATCAAGTCTTGATAGATTGCAAGCTATTGTTACTACCGTCCAAATGTGTCCATCACAAATCAAATCTACTTAACGCTTTAACTCCCAAACTTTGTAACAAGTGTTAAATGTGACTATGGTCCACCAGTTACACAACCAAGGCCTCAAATGTATTCTCTAATTGTAATCAAAGGACTTTTTTTCTTCATTCAAGTAAATAAACTTGAAGGGAAACACCACCAAGTGGTTTATTGGACACCTACATGACTAAAAATAGCAGCAAATTTATATTTAATTTCCATATGTCTAAGTGGTTAATGGGGAGGGAGTGTGTACTAGGCCTGATTAAGTTATCATAAGTTTACACTTTGGCAATAAATTTTTAAGTCATATTAAATCTTCCTATGTCTAATTGCTAGGAGATTTTTGGTATGTTTTAAGGTAGGATGATTTGATGAAAAGAGCCCAAAGACTAGCCTTCTCCATGGCAGGTATCTAGGTACACAAAGGAAGTGCAACATCTTCTCTCTTATATGTATATATTGACATGATTTAGAAAGAACTCTTAGCCGAATTATTCATTTAACCTAAGGTTTTCTCTCATAATTCCATCATCATTGAAAAGTATGATAAAAATTCTTCTCTATTATGAAGAATTGGTCTATGTGTCTCTAATAATCACTATAAATGTTTGTAAGGATAAAATGACTAATTTCATTAGGTAGGAGAGAATCAACTTTTAGTTCTTTAAAGATTATATTCCTCTATTCATAATTTTTAAGGGTTGTGTGTGGAGGAGGTTATCACTACCAAGAAGGGAGGAGACCTTTCCTTGTATTCTTTTATAATTTCCATTATTCTTATTTATTTTACACTTACACTTACAAATACACATACATATGCATTTACTATTTTCATTTATTTCTCATGTAGTTTAATAGTTTGATCAATTTCATATTATATGTGTTGAAGACTTTAGAATTTCAATTACATTAATTTATGGATATGTTGCATCTATAACACTACAAAACCATATGCTCTTTGCATTTACACTTGCATTTAGAAATACACATTTATATACATAGATATAGATTTCTTTAATGATATGTTGCATTTATTGTTCTAGGAGAGCACCCAGTAATTGCATTTCTTATTTAAAATAAGATATATACATATATATATATATATATATATATATATATATATATATATATATATATATATATATATATATATATATCTCAGGTGTGTGTGTGTATCATTTATATTCAATGTTCAAAACAACCCATTAGGTCTCCAAGACATGGATAAAATTACAAAATAAAATTCCATACATGTTTTGTTGAAACCCCATACCTATTATTCATAGTGCATCCTACAATTACAATAAGATCCACGGGCCCTTCCTCTTACACAAGATAATATGAATCACAAAAGTGTGTAAGAGCTAATTTTTATATCATGTTTTGACTACAAAACCCTCAAAAATAGGGTAACTCAGATTATGATTTGTTGGTGAGCTATATGGACAAAATCATTAGCACCACCTCATTCTTGGAGTCTTTGAAAGAGAAGCAAATCAGGTGGCAGTTAAGTACAAACCTTATAGTGTCAAGGTGAATGAGGTGATCAATTTTGATTGGCTAACTGATGAAGAGTACAAGGCAGTCCAATTGGATGGTGACACGTGTGCTTTCTGGCCTGATGCTTGTTTGCTCCTCCTTTTTCTATAAGAAGGATTTCAAGGCCGTGGCATATGGGTTACAAGTTAGATATTTTTGGTCAAGTCTAGATGAAGCTGTGCAGAAAATTGTAAAGTCTCGATGGTTTTAGGAAAATGCAATTTCATAGGTTTTGAGTCATTCTATAGTAGGTGGCTTTGAATTCATGGGGATTTGATGTTTTATGACAAAGCATCGCATTTGAATTGATATGATTAATTCAAATTATGTCTCTCCAACAATGTACAAGCACATTTTGAATTTTGAATAAAATGATTATGGTTGTTTCTGCTCATCTCACCGTTGTGGTGTGTGTGGCGATTCTGTTTTAGGTTTAATTCATTTTTCTGAATGGGATTGTAGGTGATATGTTTTGTATAAGCTATTTTATTTTTGTCTTATCTTATGTACCATTTTTTGAGAATGGGGGTGCCAATGTACGAGAAGATCTTTGGAAACTAGGCATGAAAATTGAAGGTTAAAGAGAATGGGGGTGCCAAACTTACAGTACTCATTGCCCCTTGGTCATCGACTTTCCGTGAGTGCCCTCAACCTCGTCCTCAGCGCTAGTATTGACCTTGTTTTCACTCCTCCAAACTCTTCCTTGGTACTGATATTGACCTTGTTTTCACTCCTCCAAACTCTTCGTCGGCGCTGGTATTGACCTTGTTTTAACTCCAAACTCTTCCTTGACGCTAGTATTGACCTTGTTTTCACTCCTCCAAACTCTTCCTCAGCGCTAGCATTGACCTTGTTTTCACTACTCCAAACTCTTCCTCGGCGCTGGCATTAACCTTTCACTTCTCCAATTTGATGAACTATAACCTAGTTTGGTTAGCTTTTACAGTATGTTAATTAAGTTCAAAATTTTAGCACCATTTAGCTAGGCTTTAATATTCTACAATATAGTTAAGTATATATTAGCTATATTTTACATAATAAATAATATAATTATTCAACTTATTATAATTAGATATTATATTCTTTAACAAAATTATTCAATATGTATAAAATTATTATAATTAATAATTAATAATAAGTATATTTTTATATAATACAAAATATAATTAATATAATATATATTTAATATAATAGTAATATATATTAATATGAGAGAGAGAAACTAAATTTTTATTGGTTGTTTCATGTCAACAATCCAAGGATGGCATATATCCTTGGGGATTTATGCTCAAGGTAGCATGCCATTTGATTAAAGATATGATAGTTCTCCTTTAAGACCTCTTCAATGTACCCATTGCACACTTAAGGAGACAAAGATAAATATAGGGAAAAAAATATAGAGAGAGAGGAAGATAATGAAAAACATACAAATCAAAAGGGAGATAAAGAGATAGAGAGGGGTAGAGAGATAAAGAGATAAGGATGAATAGATAGAGATATGGGGAGGGTGATTGATATATCTCTCCTTGTCACTCTATATCTCCCACTATCTATGTCATTCCCGCCTCATCCACCCTCTATCTATTGAGCTATCTCTCCATCTCCCTCCTTTCTCTCTCATTCACTCCATATCTCCCTCCATCTCTCCTACTCTATATCTCTATCTCTATTTCTCTTTTTATATCCATCTTACTCCTCTCTATATACCCGAGATTAATTAGGAGGTGGAGCGTGGGCTTAAGGGAGGGAGGGAGGGAAGAAGGGAGAGGGTGGGAGAGGGTGGGAGAGAGTGGGATAGAGTGGGGCAGAAAGGCAGGAAGAGAGTGGGAGAGATTGGGAGAGGGAGGGAGAGAGTAAGAGGAGTGGGAGAGAGTGTGAGAGGGTGGAGAGAGGGGAGAGAGGGATGGAGGGAGGAAGAAAGTGGGAGAGAATGGGAGAGTGGAGGGAGGCAGGAAGAAGGTGGGAGAGAGTGGGAGAGGGTGTGAGAGAATGGGAGAGAGGAGAGTTGGAGATAGGGATAGAGAGAGTAGGAGAGAGTGGGAGAGGGTACGAGAGAGTGGGAGACAGTGGGAGAGAATGTGGGAGAGTGGGAGAGAGTGAAAGTGTGGCTACATAGGGTTTCTATACATAGTATTTGTAGGAGAATGGTATCTCTATTTTGAATTATTCTAAACCTTGTTTTTATGTAGTAGTTTTAAATTCATTTTGTTGTTATACTCTATAATTAATAGTTTATATATTGTACTCTCTCCATACATAATTTTTAGCAAGATTGGGGACACTAATAGAAACTTCATTTATTTTTTTAAAAAGACTAAGAAATGTATGAAAATTTGACAACATGAAAACCATGAAAATAAAAATGAAAATAAAAATTTAACATAGTAAAAATGGCCAATCATGTGCCAAAAATGAAAAGAACCATTTGTCGTTACTCTAATATTTCAACCACATACTAAATTACCAAGTATATTTTATAAATTTATCATGCAAGGAGCACAATATTGGGAATCAATGTGAATGATTCTCATCAAGAAATTAGACAAGCTTTGAGATTGAAAGACCCAAGCTCTTTGTAGGTTTTCAATGAAGATTTAATTAGCCACTAATGGGAACAATAAGAAAATAGATAAATGTGAAAATAAATCCTAATCTCTAAGAGTGTTGTGCTAATAATTACATACACATCTCATAAATTTCAATAGATACATGAGACACATTTATAGAAATAAAGGAAAGAAATAGTTATTTAGATAGTTATTAATCTACAAAAGATTAGGACCTACGTACTTCAAGAGATTAATAAAAACAAGTTTTTATTTATAATTTTTAAATTTGATAATTTTGAAATTATCATAGATGTAAAGTAAAGATAAAATATTTTTCAACAAAACAAAAAAAAAATGACAAACAAATAATGTGATTAATCAAGAATAACATGATATTACAAAAAATATAATAAATAAAAGAATATGCATAATTGTACATAAGCCATCAAAAGTCTAAATATACCTATCTTTATTAAAAAATAAAAAAATATTTAAAATGGCTCAAAATTATTAAAACTTATTAAGCTCCATGACAAAACACTACCTTCCATATAAAGAGTATACAACATGATACTTATAGAAAAAAAATTATGTAGGATACAAAAAAATTGTTAAAAAGATAAGATAAGATAAAATTATAAATGAAATTAATCATATTAATTTCATAGTTAAAAAGACAATTCTATGGATCTCTAAATATACATGATATATAATAATCTTTAAATCTTTATTTAAAAAAATATATATTATATTTTATAAACTTATAAATTAGATTTTTTAATATTTAAGTTATACTAAAATCTAAGATGTTCAATATTCATTATTATTTTTAAATTATAATATTGATTAAAGATATATAATTATATTTATAAGATTTAAATTCAATAATGAACTTAGAAAATATTAAATCAATCAAAATTGTTTATATTATCCAAAATACTATATAAGTAAATTATAAACTATTATAATATAATATTTAAATTTTCTATTTCAAATGTTAAATAATTCTAATGTTAAATTTTTATAATTATAAACTTACCTTTTAATGATGTTAGTAAGTTTTTTAATTAAAATTAGTTTTTCAGCATATATTAACATACCTAGATATATTCACCAAAATCTATTATCTATTATTGATTATGTAATTTTGTGTGTATAATATATTTTAAAAAAACTAAAAATATATTTTTGAAAAAAAATATATATATTTAAAAAATTAAACAATATATTTTTTAAATTAGAAATATATTAAAAATATTTTGAATGTATTCAACTATCAAAATATGATTTTTTTTTAATATACCATTAAAATCACTAATTGCCCTAATTTCTCCGCTTTTGCTTATTTTTAATGAATTTCCCCTTGGCCTTGTCAAATATTTCATTTTAAATGTTTTTCTTTGGAAGCAATGAAACATTTAAAATATATCGCACAAAAATTTTCTCGGGCCCCACCTTGTATAGTCCACGTGGCAACCGCCCGTGATTTCGCAATCAACCAAAGCACCTTCGCAGGATGGTGGGGAATGACTCAAATCATAGGACAGATGATGAACAGTCACACAAATTTGATCCCTAGATGGGACACATGTCGCCCGCCTGCAATAGCGCCATCCTACAATTCCTGATCACGGGATGGCGGGCAACCATTGATCTTGAAGGCATTTTGATCGACGATAGCATGAATTTCATCCTTCTAAAAAATAAAACATTCATTAAATGGAAAGGAAACATTACTAGGTGGATGGAAAACAATGACATAAGTTTTTTTAAGACCATTCAGTACAGGCCCAACCAAGACTTAGGAAAACAAAACCCGCAGAGGAAATAAAATATTAAGACAAAAGGGACCACACCTAGACGAAACGATGGGGCATAAGATGTTTTTAAAACCCTTCAAAAAAGGTAACGCCAAAATAGATCCCGACCAAGGCATTAGGTAAAGACAAGGGTTTAAGATGAAGACAAAGATAAAACCCCAGCCCTAAGAAATTTTCCAACACGATGAAAGACCACTAACATAAGGCAGGGCATGAGTGAAACATTAGGAACAAAATTTCAAGTTTCATCAACTGGTACAAGCATTGGATAATTTTATATTCATAGTTTTTCCTATCACAAATATAAAAGGTGAGCACAATAAATAACATGTATTCTTGCATTAAATGTGAAGGATTTTCAAAAAGTTATAGTGTTCAACTATTGGTCCATTTTTGTTCAATATAAGTTATATTTTAAATCATTATGTGTTGCTTTTATAACAACAAATAGGTTTTTTGTGTTCAACTATTAGTCCATATGTGTTGCTTTTATAAAATAGAACACAGAGAACAAAAATTTGAAGTTCCATCACTACCTGGCCATAACCCTAAATGTAATGCCCCGTCTTATAACCTAAGGAATGTTGCAATTGTGTATAAAAGTGAAATAATTTTTTTAAAATATTAATATTAACTTAATTAGTTGCATACATTCACTAAGTTACACGACGTTACACTACTTGAGTTTCAATAGATGACTTTAGTATTTCGCATTGCATATATTTAATTAATCATAAACTTAAAAATAAACATTGCATATCATTTGAAATTCCATTCAAAATAGTATAAAGTACAATTATGATTCCTTCATTGCATTTGGTAAGATATTACAATACTCATTCATCTGATGAGGTGGATCAATAATAGTTACAATTACTTTTACAAATGTTCACCTCATAAACAATTGAGGGATGTTTACAAATACAAGATTTACAAAAATGCAATAAAGAAAGTACAACTAGATCAAAGTGCTCTATATCCATGAAGCTCTTGATGCCATGATCATAAACTGGGGACCCAACGGAGTAAGGTGCACGTTCCACCCAACCATGTGGTACCCGTAGGTCCACCCCCTGTTCTAGGAGATAGTAATATGGTTACCTAGACAAAATATACTAACCCTAGACACAAGTACATAATTACTGATGGTTACATTGCTTCCAAATCTTAGACAATTGAATGTACTAAGTACACAAGGTTAACTGTTATTTTAGGTGGAGTGTCATCACAACGTTGCAAAGGTTACCCTAGTGTTTCTTCCTAGGTTCTGGCCCCCAACTTGGGTTACCCTGGTAACCTCTTACGAAACCCGACCCCATTGCATACTATTGCGGAATCGAATATCTCTTAAAGTAACAAGACATCAATTTTCCATTCCAAGCCTTCTCAACTTATACTCAAGACTGAACTAGCTCAAGAGTCCATAAGTGAGGCATAAACATCTTATTAAGGATTTTAATCTAACTACTGTGTTATTTAGTTATCACTGACTTACTAACTCTTTGTAAGTTACCCTAACACCACTTTGTGTGTCGGCCCTCACACAGAGCCACTCCCCTAAACCTAACAAAGGTATACTAAGTTTTCTTGACTAGGGTTTACAAAGTGTACAAACATACAACATACAATTTCAACACTATTCATAACGAATATCAATGTCTATGTTCACAAAAATCAGGTATCTAAACACCATGCTGACACCTTGTACACAACCTAAGCCAACAAATGAATTCAACTTAACAATCACAATCCCCACGTTATTCAATTGGTCTGGAAGACTTGTTCATTTAAGACTTTCCCAATTTGCCCAACAATAAAACAAGAATTAAAGAAAATTGAAAAAATATTAAAGAGTCTACATTAGGATATACTAAATCCAATTCAAACAATAATTTGAAGCACCAAAATTATACATCTAAGATCTAATTCATCTTCCATGTAAAACAAAAATCAGATCTACAATTTACCTCATTTTCATAACCAAATAATATAATAATAACAATATAAACTCCAGAATAACAACCTATTCAAAGCACAAATATCTTAATCATGATAATTATTAAAATATTTATATCTAATAAATTAACTCTTTTACATATCTCATTCAAACATGATAACATTTCCAAATCTTTTAGCAATAAATAAATATATAATTATAAATATTATATATATATATTATATATAATATATATTGTATTAATAATATACATTACATATGTCATATATGTATATACATAATAAATATAAAATATATATATATAATTCTATTACCAAAATTATTAATAAAAGAAAAGTCAAATTTAAATCCACATAATTTTGAAAAAACTAAGGTTCGAAGTTAGGGCCTTGCCCTAACCCGCGCACTGTGGGTAAGGCTACCTTCGCAGCCCGCCCCACAGGCTCGTCCGTGACGGCTGAGCCAAGCGCTACCCACAAGGGCGGCGTTGGGCTCGGCCCTCGTCGTCGTGCCCCTGCGGGGACGGCTACGGGTAGCCCCGCCACAGGCGCCGGCTCACAAAGAATTTAATATATATTTTTAAAACATATACAAATTTTCATAAAATAAAAATCGACGGCTATTTAAAATTGTGTAAGGCGATTTTTGAGTTTGCTAAATACTATGAATTTCAATATTCACAAACATTTATATATATACATTTGTATATGTATATGTATATATATAATTCCAATACATATACATATAAATATATATATATATAACTGATAAATAACATTAAAGTTACAGTAGTTGTGCAAATATTTTTAACAAAGTTTTCAACTGGTAATTGAGAAAACTAACATTCTGCACAAATTTTTCAGAGACTTAAAATTCAACAACAGAGAATTTCTTTTCTTTCACAACTAATTTTTTCAAAATATATCTTACAGGAAACATATAACAAAATTTGAGAGGAAACTTCTTTTAAAATTCTTCAAAAATCTTTCCTACTTCTTTAAGAATCTTCTACTGTTTAAACAAGATTTTTACAAAATTCCCAAGAAGAACATAGGAAACACAAAACTAATATTTTCTCAATCATTCTTTTTCAAAAAAGGAAACAAATTAAAACAAAGAAAAATACCTGTAACTTGAAAATTGCCTGTAGAAAAAAAAAGAGCCTCTATTGCCTGTAGCGTACAATCCTCCAAATCTTCTCCAGTAAAACCCCAAATCCACAGGAAAGCTATAACCAAACACAAAGAACTTCCCACCAAAGGGATCTTCCACAAATATACAACCAAAACAGAGGAAGTAACAACTTTAAAATTGATTTTTACACTGCAAAATTATTCTTTCAATTCCCGTGAAGAAAAATTGATAACCCCTATGTGTTTCCCAGATCTCGGAATAATATCCGTGAACAAACTCAACTATAAACAATAAATTTAACTCATACACATGTCGAGAAGTACAAAATATCTTTTAACAACTTCTCGACAATCTTGCCTTTCAAGATTGCATGCATTTTATTTATTTAAAAATTTAAAATTTAAAATTTTCAAAATACAAAATTTATTTAATAATTAAAATGCCATTTCCAAATAACATTTAATTTTAAATAAAATCTATTCACACATAATTTCAAACAATTTTAATTTAATTAATTAATTTATTTAATTAAATAAATTTAATCTCTAAGATCAAATTATTTAACCAAACAAACTAATTAATTTATTAAATAACATGTAAAACCTTTTTAACATTTAAAAATTAATTTAAATAATAATAAATTAAAGCATCAAAAACTAACATTAAAATTGACAATTTTTTTTCCTTTTAAACAATTAAATCCAAACAGAGACAAACAAGACAACCAAGACTCAAACTAACTGACAATGTACTATGACTGGGTTAAAGACTAGACTAGGACAAACCATGCTACTACCTCCCAATCAACATATCTGTTGAGTCTTGACACGCTCAGACCTGAGTAACCAGGTGGAGTCGGTGTCACGTACCTGCAATCCTACAACCAAGCAAATAACATGCATATATATATATAATCCATTGTACAGGCACACCGTGTAGAGAAAATCACAGACATCACAGGGCACTCACAAGCGAGTGATGCGATTCCATTCTCCACACCAATACACGTCACATCAGACTGACGAATTAAATAATAGTTAGTCCATCATAAACATATACATAGCAATAATCATCTGAAGGGAAACATCTACGCTATATCAAAGCATAACAAAAATCAGTAATCACAATACAATGTATCATCATGTCATAAAATGAATCCACTGTTGCTCAAAATCAGCGATCAAAATATCCAAACCAAGTACCAAAGTCTAACAGTGTAATAACAAGTAAACATAAAACATAAGCATAAATGGAGGGGTACTACATCCTCCCCCCCATAGGATTAGGCTTACTCCTGGAAGCCTGCTAATAGAAAACAAATAGCACACACATCTAAATAAGGTCCTCCGAAGAAATGGAAAACTAGGCACTAAGATCCCTCTAAATCAGTACTCAATCAATGTTTCAACCCTTGAGGATCAACTCTCGATGTAAAAGGACGTGCACGGTTCCCAAAGAACGATGCCGGTCCTCCATCAGGAACCTCTCCAACTGCACCCTGGTGCTCATCCTGGTGGTTACCCACCATGGTAAACACCCTATGTGACCTGCCCGCATCTCCCACTGTAGGCTCTGAAACTGTAGGTCGAGGCCCAAAACTAGAAGAACCTCTCATCGGACATTGCCTAGCAATATGTCCCTACTGTCCACATGAGTAACAACCCGTACCTCTACTAAATCCTCTGCCACCCGAAGGTGCATTGGATTGCTAGAAACTACCTCTACTGATAGTAGACTACACACTCTGAGGGCTATTACCTTGTTGTGGTTGTGGGCTAATATTCTTTTGAGGTGTACATTGTTGCTATTGCTGCCCACCCTTAGAGGGTGTCTATTGGTTCCTAGAGGAACCTCCTATCTGTGCCTGTCCACCTTATGGACTAAAACCTGTTGCAAGAGCACTGCCAATCTGTACTCTTGTGTGACCACCTAATGCCATAACAAGGTTCTCCTCCACTATGCGAGCCTTCTCCACCACAACTTCCATAGTCTTTGGCTCAAAGACTCTGACACCACCACTAATGCGGGCATTTAAACACCTAATGAAGTGTTGTACTAGCATAGGCTCATCATCGCCAATACCAGCATACTATTTGGGTTCATAGAATCTACGTTCATATTGCTCAACAGATAGAGCCAACTGACATAGATCATGGAACTCGTCAGCCTGTCGCTGCCTCCAGTGTTCTGATAGGAACCATGCTCTAAACCTCTCAAGGAACATCTCCCAAGACACTGACCCAATATCTAAGTGGAGCTTCTGCTCCTCCAGGTGCCACAAAGTAGAGGTGAATCCTCTCAGATGCATAATAGTACATCTTGCACGAGTATTGCTACCGTAAGGGTGCATGGTGAAGCATCTACCCAAATCTAGTAGCTAGGTCTCTGCCTCTAAGCCACCTCCTATACCATCAAAGGTAGGAGGGCATGCCCTCAGTAAATCCTTCATGTGTCCTGCAGTAATAGCATCCTGATGCATTGTATCATCTACTCTCCTAGGAGATCTATCTCTCTCTCTAACAACCTCCTACTCATCTTCCTGTCTAGGTCCAAGACGAGCTAGGGCCTCCTCTAATAAAGGATGTATATGTGAACCCTCTACTCCTGACTATTTGGGATTTTTTCCCTCATTCCTATGATCCAATTGCTCTGCCTGATCACTCTGATGAGGGCTCAGAGGGGGAGTAACCATAGGGATTGGCCCTCAGCCTCCACCTCGACCTCTACCACGGCCTCTTCCACCTCACCTAGGCATGTTCCTACACATAACAATAACGAGTCTTAGATACTAATCAACCAAGGCTAACAGATAGCGACACTACATACTAGGTCAACCTAATGGGCTCACAATTACCTAGAGCATCCAATGTTTGTAACCCTGGCTCTGATACCAATCTCTAATGCCATGTCTTATAACCTAAGGAATGTTGCAATTATGTATAAAAGTGAAATATTTTTTAAAAAAATATTAATATTAACCTAATTAGTTGCATACATTCACTAAGTTACGTGACATTACACTACTTGAGTTTCCATAGACGACTTTAGTATTTTGCATTGCATATATTTAATTAATCATAAACTTAAAAATAAACATTACATATCATTTGAAATTCCATTCAAAATAGTATAAAGTACAACTATGATTCCTTCATTGCATTCGATAAGATATTACAATACTCATTCATCTGATGAGGTGGATCAATAATAGTTACAATTACTTTTACAAATGTTCACCTCATAAACAATTGAGGGATGTTTACAAATACAAGATTTACAAAAATGCAATAAAGAAAGTACAACTAAATCCAAGTGCTCGCTCTCCATCCATGAAGCTCTCGATGCCATGATCATAAACTGGGGACCCAACGGAGTAAGGTCCACGTTCCACCCAACCATGTGGTACCCGTAGGTCCACCCCCTGTGCTAGGAGATAGTAATATGGTTACCTAGACAAAATATACTAACCCTAGACACAAGTACATAATTACTGATGGTTACATTGCTTCTAGATTTTAGACAATCGAATGTACTAAGTACACAAGGTTAACTGTTATTTTAGGTGGAGTGTCATCACAACATTGCAAAGGTTACCCTGTTGTTTCTTCCTAGGTTTCGGCCCCCAACTTGGGTTACCCTGGTAACCTCTTACGAAACCTGACCCCATTGCATATTATTGCGGAATCGAATATCTCTTAAAGTAACAAGACATCAATTTTCCATTCTAGGCCTTCTCAACTTATACTCAAGACTGAACTAGCTCAAGAGTCCATAAGTGAGGCATAAACATCTTATTAAGGATTTTAATCTAACTACTATGTTATTTAGTTATCAATGACTTACTAACTCTTTGTAAGTTACCCTGACACCACTTTGTGTGTCGGTCCTCACACAGAACCACTCCCCTAAACATAAAAAGGGTATACTAAGTTTTCTTGACTAAGGTTTACAAAGTGTACAAACATACAACATACAATTTCAACACTATTCATAACGAATATCAATGTCTATGTTCACAAAAATCAGGTATCTAAACACCATGCTAACACCTTGTACACAACTTAAGCCAACACATGAATTCAACTTAACAATCACAATCCCCGCGTTATTCAATTGGTTTGGAAGACTTGTTCATTTAAGACTTTCCCAATTTGCCCAACAATAAAACAAGATTTAAAGAAAATTGAAAAAATATTAAAGAGTCTACATTAGGATATACTAAATCCAATTCAAACAATAATTTGGAGCACCAAAATTATACATCTAAGATCTAATTCATCTTCCATGTAAAACGAAAATCAGATCTACAATTTACCTAATTTTCATAACCAAATAATATAATAATAACAATATAAACTCCAAAATAACAACCTATTCAAAGCACAAATATCTTAATCGTGATAATTATTAAAATATTTATATCTAATAAATTAACTCTTTTAGATATCTCATTCAAACATGATAACATTTCCAAATCTTTTAGCAATAAATAAATATATAATTATAAATATTATATATATATATATATTTTATACATAATATATATTGTATTAATAATATACATTACATATGTCATATATGTATATACATAATAAATAATATATAATATATATATATAACTCTATTACCAAAATTATTAATAAAAGAAAAGTCAAATTTAAATCCGTAGAATTTTGAAAAAACTAAGGTTCAAAGTTAGGGCCTTGCCCTAACCCGCGCACTGTGGGTAGGGCTGCCTTCACAGCTTGCCCCACATGCTTAGCTGCAGCGGCTAAGCCGAGCACTGCCCACAAGCGCAGCGCTAGGCTCGGCACTGAACGTCATGCCTCTGCAGGGACGGCTGTGGGTAGCCCCGCCATGGGCACCGGCTCACAGAGAATTTAATATATTTTTTTAAAACATATATGAATTTTCATAAAATAAAAATCGACGGCTATTTAAAATCCCGTACGACGATTTCTGAGTTCGCTAAATACTATGAATTTCAATATTCACAAACATTTATATATATACATTTGTATATGTATATGTATATATGTAATTCCAATACATATACATATATAAATATATATATATATAACTGATAAATAACATTAAAGTTACAGTAACTGTGCAAATATTTTTAACAAAGTTTTCAACTGGTAATTGAGAAAACTAACATTCTGCATAAATTTTCCAGAGACTTAAAATTCAACAATAGATAATTTATTTTCTTTCACAACTAATTTTTTCAAAATATATCCTATAGGAAACATATAACAAAATTTGAGAGGAAACTTCTTTTAAAATTCTTCAAAGATCTTTCCTACTTCTTTAAGAATCTTCTACTGTTTAAACAAGATTTTTACAAAATTCCCGAGAAGAACACAGGAAACACAAAACTAATATTTTCTCAATCATTCTTTTTCAAAAAAGGAAACAAATTAAAACAAAGAAAAATACTTGTAACTTGAAAATTGCCTGTAGAAAAAAAAAAGAGCCTCTGTTGCCTGTAGCATACAATCCCCCAAATCCTCTCCAGAAAAACCCCAAATCTACAGGAAAGCTATAACCAAACACAAAGAACTTCCCACCAAAGGGATCTTCCACAAATATACAACCAAAACAGAGGAAGTAACAACTTCTTTAAAATTGATTTTTACACAGCAAAATTATTCTTTCAATTCCCGTGAAGAAAAATTGATAACCCCTCTGTGTTTCCCAGATCCCAGATAATATCCGTGAACAACCTCAACCATAAACAATAAATTCAACTCATACACATGTCAATAAGTACAAAATATCTTTTAACAACTTCTCGGCAATCTTGCCTTTCAAGATTGCATGCATTTTATTTATTTAAAAATTTAAAATTTAAAATTTTCAAAATACAAAATTTATTTAATAATTAAAATGCCATTTCCAAATAACATTTAATTTTAAATAAAATCTATTCACACATAATTTCAAACAATTTTAATTTAATTAATTAATTTATTTAATTAAATAAATTTAATCTCTAAAATCAAATTATTTAACCAAACAAACTAATTTATATATTAAATAACATGTAAAACATTTTTAACATTTAAAAATTAATTTAAATAATAATAAATTAAAGCATCAAAAATTAACATTAAAATTGACTAATTTTTTTCCTTTCAGACAATTAAATCGAAACAGAGACAAACAAGACAACCAAGACTCAAACTAACTGACAATGTACTGTGACCGGGTTAAAGACTAGACTAGGATGAACCATGCTACTACCTCCCAATCAACATATCCGTTGAGTCTTGACACGCTCAAACCTGAGTAACTAGGTGGAGTCGGTGTCATGTACTTGCAATCCTACAACCAAGCAAATAACATATATAATCCATTGTATAGGCACACCGTGTAGAGAAAATCACGGACATCACAGGGCATTCACAAGTGAGTGATGCGATTCCATTCTCCACACCAATACACGTCACATCAAACTGATGAATTAAATAATAGTTATTCCATCATAAACATATACATAGCAATAATCATCTGAAGGGAAACATCTACGCTATATCAAAGCATAACAGAAATTAGTAATCACAATACAATGTATGATCATGTCACAAAATGAATCCACTGTCGCTCAAAATCAGTGATCAAAATATCCAAACCAAGTACCAAAGTCTAACAGTGTAATAACAAGTAAACAAAAAACATAAGCATAAATGGAGGGGTACTACACTAAACCCTAAACCATTAACCCTTAACTCTTAAACCCCAAACCCTTAAACCCTCTACCCTCTCTCTCTCTCTCTCAAGTCTCTCCCTCCTACCCCCTCTCCCTCTCTTAGGTCTCTCTCTCAGGTGTCTCCCTCCTACCCCTTCTCCCTCTCTTAGGTCTTTCTCTCACTCATTCACTCCCTCTATTTCTATCCCCTCCACCATTAACCCTAAACCCTTAAACCATCTACCCTGAACCCTTAACCCTCCCTCCCTCTATCTCTCTCCCACTCCCTCCCTCTCTCTATCTCTCTCAAGTATCTTCAATATCCTACCCCCTCTCCCTCCCTTAGGTCTCTCTCACTCACTCACTCCCTCTATCTATATCCCCTCCACCCTTAACCTTAAACCCTTAAACCATCTACCCTCTATCCTTAATCCTCCCTCCCTCTATCTCTCTCCCACTCCCTCCCTCTCTTTCTCAAGTATCTTCAATATCCTACCCCCTCTCTCTATCTTAGGTCTCTCTCTCACTCACTCACTCCCTCTATCTCTCTCCCCTTAACCCTAAACCCTAAACCCTTAACCTGAAACACTTAAACCCTCTACCCTCTACCCTCTACCCTCCTTTCCTTTATCTCTCTCTCCCAAGTCTCTCCCTCCTAGCACAACTCCCTCTCTAAGGTCTCTCTCTCACTCATCCAGCCTATCTCAAGTCTCGCCCTCCTACCCGTTCTCCCTCTCTTAGGTCTTTCTCTCACTCACTCACTCCCTCTATCTCTCTCCTCTCCATACCCTTAAACTCTAAACCCTTAAACCCTCTACCCTCTACGTTTAACCCTCTACCTCATATCTCTCTCCCACTCCCTCCCTCTTTCCCTCTCTCCATCTTCAATCTCCATATTATGTTTCTTTGCCTTCTAATTTTACATTTTAAATGAAAAAACTTATTTTTACACATTATTTAAGTCATTTAATCCTTGATTTTTGTCTCCAATATATTTATTTAAAACTATAGACACCATCCAATTGAATGATGAGATTCCTCTCTTCTTCTATTAGGATGTAAGAAAAATCATTTGAAAGGTCTTTTTGGATCTTAGCCATTCTACTTTCAAGGAGATCCTTTCTTTGAAAAGGTTTCTAAAGACTTGGATATTAAACTCTTAGTCTGAGTTTTATGAATTTTAACTTTCGATTGAATATGCACATCTTAGTGCAATGATCAACTGTTTGGGTGAGCCAAGAGTCAGTGACAACCATTCCTCTCTCTCTCCCCTTCCCCTCTCTCATAACTCAAAGAAGTGACATATTTCATGAAGAAGTGAAATAAGTATTTTTTTTGTTTCAAATAAAATATCACAACTCTCCACTATAAGTATATCATTTAAAAAATAAAATGGTCATTTAATAAAATAAGACACTCATTGAAACAAGTGTTGTTATCATAGTGAAAAAATATTGTTCTTATCTGTACAACAATTGGGGTAGCAATGTACAAGCATTGGATAATTTTATATTAATAGTTTGTCCTATCACAAATATAAAAGGTGAGCACAATAAATAGCATGTATTTTCCCATTAAATGTGAAGGATTTTCAAAAAGTTTTAGTGTTCAACTATTGGTCCATTTTTGTTCAAGATAAGTTGTATTTTAAATCATTATGTGTTGTTTTTATAACAACAAATAGATTTTTTGTGTTCAACTATTAGTCCATATGTGTTGAATATAAAAGGTAGAGATATCAAAGATTTATGGTTATCAATAAGTATTTGGTCACTCTCTCTCTCACCTTCACTCACCTACTCCTATCTCTTTCCCTCTACCCTAAACCCTAAACCCTTAAACCCTTTTACCCTCTACCCTAACCCTCCCTTTCCCTTTTATTCTCCTCTCCCACTCCCTCCCCTCTCTCTCTCTCTCTCTCTCTCAAGTTCCTCCCTCCCACCTCCCTGCTAATCATAAACCCTAAACCTTCTATCCCTCTACTCCTCAACACTCTCTCCCTCCCTCCCTCCTATTTCTCTCACCTCTCCTCTCTCTTTCTTCCCCCTCTTTCCCTCCCCTTCCTCCCCCCCTCCTAATTCTCCTTTTGTATATATATATCTCTCTCTCTCTCTCCCTTTTCCCTCTCCCTCTCTTAGGGTCTTTCTTTCTCTCACTCTCACTCAATTCCCCTTTATCTCTCCTTCCACCCTTAAAACATCTACCCTATACCCTTAACCCTCCTCTCCCCTCTATCTATCTCCTCCCACACACCCCTCCCTCTCTCTCTCTCAATTATCTTCAATATCCTACCCCCTCCTCCCTTAGGTATTCTCCTCACTCACTCACTCCCCTATCTCTCCCCTTAACCAAACCCTAAACCCCTAACCCTTAATAAACCTCTACCTCTACCCTTAACGCCTCCCTTCCTGTATTCTCCCTCTCTCCACTCCCTCTCCCTCTCAAGTCTCTCCCTCCCACCTCCTCAACCATAAACCTTAAACCTTCTATCATCTACCATCAACACTCTTCCCTCCCCCCTTCCCCCCTCCTCTCTCTCTCTCTCTCTCTCTCTCTCTCCTCTTTCTCTCTCTCTCTCTCTCTCTCCTTCTTCCTCTTCCCCTCTCCCTTCCCCCTCCTAATTCTTTCTATATATATATATATATCTCCCTTTCCCTCTCTCTCTCTCTCCCTTTCCCTCTCTCTCACCCTCTCTCTCTCTCTCTTGCCCACCCTCCACCTCCTAATTACTCTTAGGTATATAGAGAGGAGTAAGAGGGAGATAAAAAATAGAAATAGAGATAGAGATATAGAGTAGGAGAGATGGAGGGAGAGATAGCTCAATAGATAGAGGGCGGAAGAGGTGGGAGTGACATAGATAGTGGGAGATCTAGAGAGCGGCAGGGAGAGATATATCAATCACCCTTCCTATATCTCTAACTATTCATCCTTATCTCTTTATCTCTCTACCCCTCTCTATCTCTTTGTCTCCCTTTCTTTTTGTATATTTGTCATTATCTCCATCTCTCTCTATATTTTCTTCCCTATATTTATCTCTATTTCTCTTTTTATCTCCCTCTTACTCCTCAGAGAGGGAGTGGTCCTAGGAGGGAGAGACTTGAGAGAGAGAGAGGGAGGGAGTGGGAGAGAGATAGACGGAGGGGGGGTTAATGGTAGAGGGTAGATGGTTTAAGGGTTTAAGGTTAATGGTGGAGGGGATAGAGATGGAGTGAGTGAGTGAGAGAGAGAGAGACCTAAGAGAGGGAGAGGGGTAGGATATTGAAGATAGTTGAGAGAGATAGAGAGAGGGAGGGAGTGGGAGAGAGATAGAGGGAGGGAGGGTTAATGGTAGAGTGTAGATGGTTTAAGGGTTTAAGGTTAAAGGTGGAGGGGATAGAGATATATAGGGAGTGAGTGAGGAGAGAAAGACCTAAGAGAGGGAGAAGGGGTAGGAGGGAGAGACTTGAGAGAGAGACCTGAGAGAGGGAGAGGGGGTAGGAGGGAGAGACTTGAGAGAGAGAGAAAGGGTAGAGGGTTTAAGGGTTAAGGGTTAATGGTTTAGGGTTTAGGGTTATGGTCGGGTAGTGATGGAACTTCAAAGTTTTGTTCTCTATGTTCTATTTTATAAAAACAACACATTTGGACTAATAGTTGAACACAAAAAATCTATTTGTTGTTGTAAAAACAACACATAATGATATAAAATGCTACTTATATTGAACAAAAATGGATCAATAGTTGAACACTATAACTTTTTGAAAATTCTTCACATTTAATGGGAAAATACATGTTATTTATTGTGCTCACCATTTATATTTGTGATAGGACAAACTAATAATATAAAATTATCCAATGCTTGTACTGATGGAACTTCAAATTTTGTTCGTAATGTTTCACTCATGCCCTGCCTTATGTCAGTGGTCTTTCATCGTGTTGGAAAATTTCTTAGGGCTGGGGTCTTAGCTTTGTCTTCATCTTAAACCCTTGTCTTTACCTAATGCCTTGGTCAGGATCTATTTCTTCGTTACCTTTTTTCAAGGGTTTTAAAAACATCTTATGCCCCATCATTTCGTCTAAGCCTGGTTCCTTTGGTCTTAATATTTTATTTCCTCTACGGGTTTTATTTTCCTAAGTCCTGGTTGGCCCTGTGCTAAATAGTTTAAAAAAAAACTTGTGTTGTTGCTTTCCATCCGCCTAGTAATGTCCCCTTGCCCTTTAATGAATGTTTTATTTTTTAGAAGGATGAAATTTGCGCTGTCGTCGATCAAAATACCTTCAAGATCAACGGTTGTCTGCCATCCCGTGATCAGGAATTGTAGGATGGAGATATCGCGGGCGAGAGACACTTGTTCCATCTGGGGATCAAATTTGTGCGACTGTTCATCAACTGTCCTATGATCTGAGTTGTTCCTTGCCATCTCGTGATGGTGCTTTGGTTTATTACGAAATCATGGGTGGCTGCCACGTGGTCTGTACAAGGTGGGGCCCGAGGAAATTTTTGTGTGATATATTTTAAATGTTTCATTGCTTCCAAATCAAAACATTTAAAATGAAATATTTGACAAGGCTGGGGGAAATTCATTAAAAATGAGCAAAAGCAGAGAAATTAGGGCAAGTAGTGATTTTAATGGTATATAAAAAAAAATCAAATTTTGATAGTTGAATACATTCAAAATATTTCTAATATATTTCTAATTTAAAAAATATATTGTTTAATTTTTTAAATAATTTTTTTTTTTCAAAAATAGTTTTTTATTTTTTAAAAAATATATTATACATACAAAATTACATAATCAATAATAGATAATAGATTTTTGTGAACATATCTAGATATGTTAATATATGCTAAAAAACTAATTTTAATTAAAAAACTTACTAACATCATTAAAAGGTAAGTTTATAATTATAAAAATTTAACCTTAGAATTATTTAACATTTGAAATAGAAAATTTAAATATTATATTATAATAGTTTATAATTTACTTATATAGTATTTTGGATAATAGAAACAATTTTGATTAATTTAATATTTTCTATGTTCATTATTGAATTTAAATTTTATAAATATAATTATATATCTTTAATCAATATGATAATTTAAAAATAATAATGAATATTGAACATCTTAGATTTTAGTATAACTTAAATATTAAAAAATTTAATGTATAAGTTTATAAAATATAATATATATTTTTTTTAAATAAAGATTTAAAGATTATTATATATCATGTATATTTAAAGATCCATAGAATTATCTTTTTAACTATGAAACTAATATGATTAATTTCAGTTATAATTTTATCTTATCTTATCTTTTTAACAATTTTTTGGTATCCTACATAATTTGTTTTCTATAAGTATCATGTTGTATACTCTTTATATGGAAGGTAGTGTTTTGTCATGGAGGTTAATAAGTTTTAATAATTTTTAGTCATTTTATTTTTTTATTTTTTTATGAAGATAGGTATATTTAGACTTTTGATGGCTTATGTACAATTATGCATATTGTTTTATTTATTATATTTTTTGCAATATCATGTTATTCTTGATTAATCACATTATTTGTTTGTCATTTTTTTTTGTTTTGTTGAAAAATATTTTATCTTTACTTTACATCTATGATAATTTCAAAATTATCAAATTTAAAAATTATAAATAAAAACTTATTTTTATTAATCTCTTGAAGTACGTAGGTCCTAATCTTTTGTAGATTAATAACCATCTAAATAGCTATTTCTTTCCTTTATTTCTATAAATGTGTCTCATGTCTCTATTGAAATTTATGAGATGTGTATGTAATTTTTAGCACAACACTCTTAGAGATTAGGATTTATTTTCACATTTATCTATTTTCTTATTGTTCCTATTAGTGGCTAATTAAATCTTCATTGAAAACCTACAAAGAGCTTGGGTTCTTCAATCTCAAAGCTTGTCTAATTTCTTGATGAGAATCATTCACATTTATTCCCAATATTGTGCTTCTTGCATGATACATTTATAAAATGCACTTGGTAATTTAGTATGTGGTTGAAATATTAGAGTAACAACAAATGGTTCTTTTCATTTTTGGCACATGATTGGACATTTTTACTATGTTAAATTTTTATTTTCACTTTTATTTTCATGGTTTTCATGTTGTCAAAATTTCATAC
>VDFB02352158.1:0-23328 GCA_007258455.2 Sequoia sempervirens | reverse complement strand
TCTCAATTGTCTTGCACATTCAACATTGTTGAGATAAGATGAGATAGGAGTGGTGAAAATTCCCATAGTTTCATTTTAGGAAATTCTTATGCTTTAAAAATGATTTGGAAAAAGTGATATATAATCTATTTACATTATCAATCTACATACACTAAAGCTACCCAACTCACCCCATAGTTAGCATAAGAAATCAGGCCAGTGATAGGTTTGCAAGTAGTAGATTTGATACCTCACAATCAATTCTTGGTTGGCATGGTACATTCATGAATATATTTTTCAACTACTCGTTTGAAGTGTAGGACCTCTTCTAGTAGGAATTTTTTTGGGTATTTACTATGTACAAATTGAGGTAAAGTACCTAAATGATGTTCTCCCTCCATACAATAGCTAAGTATGTCATATGATTGTTACTTAAAGACACTTTGTATATTCAGATAGTGGTCTTTTGATTTGTAAACATATTATTGTATATTTATCTTTTATGTAAAAGAAAGACTAGATAAGTTATATTGCAAGAATAAATTTAAGGTAAATATATATTTAATTGAACATGAATTTATTTTGATATGAAAATTAGAAATAATGTATTCTAAACCTAGCTTGGAATTGAATAGAATTTGAAAAATTATTGTTAAAACAAATAAATTATTGAGGGAGTTGGAATTCCTAGGAAGTAGAGTTGTTAACAAAATATGTTAATCTATTAATGAGAACATCATAGGATTGTTACAAAAAAAATCTCCACTACTTCCAAGATTAGATTATTTAAATTGGTGCTTAAGGTGGTAGCTATCTAGAAGTGACTTCAAAATTTATTCTCATTTTAAAGATGGTAAACATTATTTCATCTCTCTCCCCTCCAAATTGGTGGGTATGTGCAGGATCATGATGGGCCAAAAAGTGGCGATATGATGGAGATGTAGAGGGTGTGATGACAATTGATGCATTCAGTTTGAAGGAAATTTAAAAGCAGTTTAAAGGAGATTCAACTTTCCACCTAACAACATTCTTTAAATTCCAACTGAATAACATTTATTATTCATTTTCTTATTTAATTAAGACTGGAAGTCCTAATTGATAGGTTGATTGTATTCATAGCTTCTTAAACAATATCATTTTTTATCTCTGAACATTTACATTCCCATGTTTTACATACCATAAGATTTAAAAAAGAAACATGAGCTTGACTACAGGTGGTCGACATACAAGTTTTTATATTTTTTAAAGTTGTAATAGGGTTCTCCATAATTAATTATTTACTTGAAAATTATGAAAATATTCATTCACATCAAAAGATTTTAGTGTTTCATTTGTTATCTGTGGTAAATCTTATAAAAAATATTATCATTTTATTAAAGAGCGGTGGTCTATTACACACGATTTTGTTCTTGAATTTAGACATCGTGATGAAATAAATTTTCACCAAGGATTTAAAAATAAAGCTAGTAGTTTAGAAACTACATTCAATTTGCTACATATTCTATTCTTACATATTTTTGAAATAATATAGATAACTCATTCAAATTTTTACATCAAGTTTCCTAACTATGATTTTTCTGAATTTTTCGCCACTTAAGGGCCTATTTTTTCCATGATGATCCTACACATACCCTGGTTATTTTTTATCATCAAAGCTTGCACCTCTCTAATAGTCTTATGGGAAATTCAATGAGTGGGGGACCAACTTGCACCTTGCTGAATACCTATGAGACTTTTATAGAAATCCGGCTCTTCTTTGGGGGTTTGGAGTAAAGGGTAGAAAGAAATGTAAATATAAAACATGAAAAGGGCGATATGCCAAAGCTTTTACAACATTTCAAACCCAACCATTTCTATGATTGATATAATTAGACACAGAACACCACAACCCTTCATTTTTGGAAAGAGAACAAGCAACAAAGGCTAACAACAAGCACAATGCAAAATTTCAAATCTTCCCACAGATAGTGTTCGTTAAGGTCCGATCAAACATAAAGATTTCTAAGGGTATAGAAAGACCATTAAGAAATTGCATAAACTCTATCTCCTAATATAACATAATATAGTAAAACAACAACCTTTCAGAAAAATAGAGTAGTCCACTGACATAATCCAATTTTCACAAGTGACTATTCTACCATACGAGCATATAGCATGGAAATCAACTACTTAAACTATTTAGATTCAACTTGCAAGACATAGTGTTTCATTCAAAATGATAATATTAAGAAAAAAATCTTGAAAACGTCCATACATGCATAGTCTCAACAATTTATCCTCAATAATTAATGCTTTAAAAATCAAATGAACTTTAAAACAAAGGGGTATGTGCAGGATCATCATGGAAAAAATAGGCCCTTAAGTGGCAAAAAAATCAGAAAAATCAAAGTTAGGAAACTTGACGTAAAAATTTGAATAAGTTATCTATATTATTTCAAAAATATGTAAGAATAGAATATGAAGCAACTTGAATGTAGTTTATAAACTACTAGGTTTGTTTAAATATATATATATATATATGGTGAAATTTTGAAATTTCAATGCAGTAGTACTTAAATTTCAGAGAAAAAATTAGAATTAGGTGTCTGTCTGACCACACTAACCACAATAAAATAATAATATTTTTTTATAAGATTTTAGATATAAGTAGAGGACTCATGTCACAATGTGATGCATATTTTTTTGTAATTATTTTCAAGTAAATAATTAATTATGAATTTTTTATTACAACTTTTAAAAAATATAAAAACTCATATGTCTGACCACCTTAACTTGGTCAAAACTTCATGAAATTCATTTTTTATTTTTTTAATCCTATAGTATGCAAAGCATAAAATGTGATGCATGTTTTGGATTCAAAAAATGTGATACCATTTGTAAGCTATAGATGTTCTTCAATTAGCCTAGCAATCAGGACTTTAGTTGTAATTTGAATAGAAAATGAATAATAAATACTCATTAAATTAAAAATAAGGCATAATTTATATTGGTGGAAAGCTAAGAATCTCCTTTAAAAACGCTTTTCGTTTCATCAATTTTGGGTAAAAAAAAAGTTGTCAGCCACATACCCATCATATTGTCACTTTTTTACCCATCATGATCCTGCACATACCTAAAGGTCAGATGCCAATTTGATAATAGTTTAAGCCTTAAAATATATAACATGCCAGAGATAAGTAGATCTACAATCGTACTTTTGAAAATAATTTTGTTTCCTAAGAAAACTAAAGAAACTTTCCTTAGCCAAGGAAACTGAAACTTGAAATTCCAACCACTCATTGTGTCGTCACCCTCCTTATATAGCTACAAAAAAAGAAAACACTACCTCAGCACAAAAGTCAATATTGCTAGGTGTTTGGTAGTTAATGCCACATGATCCGATCATATATCTTTGGTAAGGTCACAATGATCTTTGCTCATCAATTCTTACTTGCCACATTGATGCTTTTTAGATATTTAGCAAAGATAGAGGCCCCCGTAAATGATTAAATCCTAAAAAAGTAGCCTAGAAAAAAGGTCCAATTAACCAATCACATCACCCAAAGGCACTAACTTAAAGCTTCCATCCCAAAAACCAAGAAAAGGAAAAGGCCAACCAGCTCTGAAAAACTCCCCAAAAGATAACACTCCATAGGAGATGCAATCTACCTGCAACAAAGAGGTGACATGTTAAAAAGGTAGATACTCTCGAGCTCATGAATATAGCTCCCTAGAAAAGCCTTGACGAGCCAACACATGTTCTGAATTCTATCTCAAAAGGGAGATGAAAGATGAAAGTTGCACAATCAACATGTGGCGCATTGCACACCTTTCTGATAATTCTACTTGAGTGTTGGTGCACCTAAAATTGAAAACATTGTACAAGATGAAAATCAAAGCGATTAAGGAAAAAATGCTTCATAGTTCTGGTGACTCATAGGAGTCTTCACTTGCAAAGGAATGAACCTAGGCCTCTTTTTATTCTTGGAGTTTGATGAAAGTAGTGCGTTGAGCCTCCCAGTCTACATCAATTGGTAGGATGAGGTTTCAGATCTACTTGTATACTTGCTCAAGATCGAAAATATCCTTAAAAGAGATGAATCCCCATTTGGAAGAAACTTCCCCCAAATGATAATTGAGTCAAGAAAGAGGATAGAGCTCTCGCTCAACATCATCCACTGTGGGTGTTGCACTCAAACCTGGGAGTTCCGCAGAGGTCTAGATTTTGTGTCAGATTGCATCAGTGACTTGCTCCATTATCAGCGCATCTTCATCTGGTGAAAGAAGAGGAGGAAACCCATAAGTAACAAAGACATTGAAGTCCTTGATCTCGACAACCCACTTATTCAACTCCATTTGGAACTCTCTACACTTTTGCAACCTTATGACAGTTGATGATCTCATTATCCTTGATCGATTAGGAATTATCGCTCTTTCCAGGACTTGGTTAGTGGAAATACACAACTTGGAAATGAAACTTTGTGAATCTGCCACTCAGGATGAACATTTCTACATAAAGTGATTGGCCATTAGACCAACCTTAGCATTAATTCCCAAACATCTCTTAGAAATTGTAAAGTGGGACCAAGAACAACAATACCAGCTGTGATTTGCTCCCAATGCACAGATATCAACCTCTTCATTATTGAGAGGGATCTAGACCCTTGTGCAATAACTAACTCTTAGTTAAATTGGGACTCTCTTGCCCTTGTGCTTTTCTCCATTTGACTTTTCTCCTAGAGGTAGTTGACCAATTCTAAGCTCAGTCTTCCAACTTCTTGTCTTGAATCTTCTACTTCTACGTGGATCCTTCGAAGATCATCGAAAGTTCAAGATTGGGCATCATCTAACTCTCTCTTCATATTTTCAATTTAAACATGAAGTTGAACCTATTCACTCCAAGCCTCTGCAAGCAACTTAGACATGTCTCCTTGCTAGCCTTGAATTTTCATTACGTGGGTCACTTCAGCTTCTCTAGCTCATATCTCATTTTGCAATCTGCTTACTATTTCTTTTACATTTTCCAAGTCTACCTTGCGATTCTTTAATTTCTTGCCCAGCCTATCATAGTCAACATATACCACCTTTTGAGTTGCTTTGGACAGTACCACTTTATTGTGTGGGAAAGTTTCATTCAAATCTAGGCCTAAGACTTGAATGGCATAGTCCTCCATCTACATATTCCCTTCGAGCTTGGAGATGAGTGACTTCATTGTAGTAATAGTCAAAGAGTTCTACTCTTCATTAAAGCAAGCCTCAATCTTCTTTGTTGTAGGCTTCTCGGCATTCTTCAACAATATTTTTGCTTCTTGCCCTTTCGGGCCTGTTTAGTAGCATCAAAATGACCCTGAAGAGTCTAAGGGACATCGACACTCTATGTTGCAATGGAAGCACTAGGTGGTAGTTTGAAAAGGTGATGGTAGGGGAAAATTCAGATGTGTGAGCATGAGGGGACACAAAGGGGCGGAACACCAAATCGAACTGGGGGAAAAAAAGTAGGGGTGAATACAAAAAATAGATGATGGAGAGAGGCCTTCTTGGAAGTAGATGGGCCTCGAGTGACAAGTAAAGAAGTGGTGTCAACCATTTCAATGGGGGCCCTTGGTAGGGAAATTAAAGACACAACAACGACCGTGGCAGATGATGCTCCTTCGGTGCATGGGGTGGTTTCAGTTGGTTCATTGAAAATGGCAGGGGGTGCATTCAAGATTACCAATTCAAGGTCTAAGGACGAAGGATTCCTTTCCATGGGAGGGGGCAAGGGATTGACCAAAGATGTAGAAATAGGAAGAAGAGGGGGAGTGAAACTTGAGCTATAGTGGTTGGAGCGATCTATAGGATGAACTCCACTTCCTCTTCTTGTTGGACTGGTACATTAGGGGCACACATATATTGAATCCTTCTTCACTTTGTATGACATAAACTAGCACATTCTGGTCCTCAGGTAGCAGACCCTTCTGAAACTTGGCCTTCAGTGGCCACTACGAATCCTCTTAGATACCGTTGGGTCCTTTTACCCTTACTTCGAGTGTTGGAGGTAGATGGCACTTGTGAATCCCTTCGCCTTGAGTCTCTATGACTATTAGATTCCCAAGGTCTAGAAACCTAAGGTGGAACTTGTTCCTCATCAATCTCATGGCTAGTTTTGGGATTGCAATTGTTGAAATCAGCCTCTTTATCATATAAATCCTTGAATTCATCATCAAGCAGTTGAAACTTACTGAACTAGGAAACTAGGCACCTCATCTCCTAGCAGAATCTCTAGAAGTCTTCCTTTTTTCTTTTTGACCATCCCCTGTGCCTCAACTATGCATTGAGAGACTTTCCCATCAGAAGATTCCTTTGATACTCTATCTGTGGCTCATAGAAACTTAACCATTTTGGCTACTCTTCTAGAATGCTAGCCAGGTCAATGTATATCTCTGTGCTCTCCTAACCTGAGTTCCTCCTTCTATGGAAATAATCCTGAACCTCATGTCTCAAACTATAATTCTCGTTCGGGTTATAATTCCACTTGTCACAAATGAGGACCAAGCCCAAGGATGCCAGTAAATTGTGATCTCATCCTCACTCTTTCATTTAGTCAGTATCACCTGACTCTTAGTAATTACACAAGGAAGATTGTGAATCTTTTTTTTGTTCCTCCCGATGCCATAAATCATGTTGATGATGATTACCTGAAGACATGCCTCCAATGCAAAGACCCTATCTATTACAAATTTGGGGAGTTAGAAAGACTCCCTGGTAAATCCATGAAATCTGATGAATGTGAAATCCTCGCCCTAGAAATAATCCATTGGGGTCGATGGATCTCTTATAATTTCCATAACCTCTTGAGAGAAATGGCCAATGGGGCAGGGCAACAAATCTTGGAGCACTGGCCTCAGAAGATTGTCTACAAACTGGTAATAATCCCATGTCCTCAAAAGCATAGGGGTCCATACAGACATTGGTTGGAGACAACCTCTTTCATCTAGCCTAGATACTGGTACATTCCTTCCCATCCACTCAAAATTCTGATGTAAAAGTGAATGAGCTAGGAAAGAAGAATACTTGAATTTGGACTCAGTATTGTAATTCTTCAGCTACTCCCTCATGTTCCTAGCTATCACTTCAACAAAATCATAGTACCTCTAGAATTTTTCCCATTTGAGCTTAAGAGCTATGGAAAACTAGAAAGGATTAACCTCTTCATCATCATCAAGGCTAAAAACCTAGGCCAACATTGAGAACATAGACTGTGTGTCCTTAAACTTCTTGTGTGAAGGAGGCCAGAGAATCATCCCTCTCTATGGTCTTTCCTTGGTCTCATCTTCGTAAAATTTTGTTTGTCTAAATATGTCCTCCCCCAAGAAATCCATATGCTCGTCATCAAAAAGCTCGACATCCTAGCTCATGGGGATACACAACATATCTCTTATGGCTTTGGCATAAATGGTAATATTGACCCCTCAACCCTCAACTGCCTCTGTATTTTTGTTAATCTTCTTTACACATGCATCAACCAACTCTGGGCATGGATGTACGATAAACAACATAAACTATGGCAGACCACAATTCTAGAGTTGAAACACAAAACCCTCTAACGGTTCATGCTCCAACATCCTTTGAAATGCACCAAGTCCCTAAGGTTTTTAGAGTTAGCCTATAACTGGGGGTCAAAAAAATTATCAGTGATGTCTTGCACTACCTCCCTTTGGATGTGTTTATTAGGTTGGACCTTTCTACAGTGCTCAAAAATTTGTTCTTCTACTATTGGGGCATTGGCAAACGAGTTGTGCCCAAAAAACATCATTATAACGTCTTATGTTTGAAACTATGAATTTTCTACCAGAGGTCGATACTTCTGACATGGCTATATGAGAAAGTTGCGAGTTTCTCTAGAGATAACAACCACTTGCCTTTTGCTTCTTTGGAGAAATCTACTTTTGAGTGCAATTAATTCTCTTACTCGTACATACAATTAAGGCTATGCAATTATCGCTAGACCATTAAATGTTGCCACCGAGGTGATATGTGTGGGTTGGAGATTTGTATCCCTTGGGAATGACAAAAATTCCATGTGGATGGAATTAGTAAATTCCCTCCACCGCCTTTTATCAAATAAACTCATTCCATCAAAAAGCGTGCTTTTCGCTATGTGAAATGTCCTGAGGTGATATAGGGTACTCTTGGAAAGATGTGCCCATTAATTGGTTAGAGATTTAGCACATTAATCCATTTATTTTCTCATTAGTAATATGGCTAGTACTGATGATGGCAAGGGACACATGTCAACGATTGACATACAAGAGAATTTGCTCCCAACGCCCAAATTTATTTCTCAAGGAATTTTGTCAGATTCTTCATATGATTTATCTTCCCTTCTCTATTTTTCCTTCAAATTTTCCCATTGTCGTCTAGCCAAAAATAGACCTTTCATTTGTTGAGTTCACTAGCTCACCTTTCTATATATATTTATGCCACCTTTTGCAACATTCATTCAAAAATATTGTCTCTTAAGTTTAGCAAGCTTGTCGTTGTTTCCCATTCTGGCATCTTTCACTACTTATCAGTATGTCTGCTGGCTTAGGAACTCCTATTCAGCTCCTCCACAGAGGCCACAATACTACTTTGTGGGAGAGGTCACTAGTGACTAATTTGAGTGCCTAGTGAAGAAATGTGATTTCCTTATGATGGTTACATTTAGGTGGGTAGTCGGCATGGACTTCATCAACGATGAGAACCAACTCCAGATAAACTGCAATGTTCTTTCCTACTTCATGGCATCACTACTAGACCTAAATGTGTCCAAGCCCATGTTAATCAATTGAGATGTGTCAACAGATGTTCGACACTTTTCTGATGGAGGGGCTTGGTGAGGTAGTGCAAGTGGCTATTCCCAACATTAGTATACCGAGTGCCATGGACCTTTATAGGCATGTGGACTTTGGAATAGATGTACCTTGCTTGCCCTTCCTCTCTAATTTCTGCATTATGGACATTGAGATGCACTGTTGCTCTTCTCAGCTAGCGGCCACTTTTCTATTGCAAGAGTACAGAGTGGAGTACATTCTGGAACTTTCCTAGAGGAAGCATTTCAACTTTCAGGTGTAGAGTCGTGGCGATTAGACCCTAGGTCTGTGTTGTTTGGCCTACGTGTTTCGTGTGTTCAACCCCTTTCTACAACCTATCAAATGAAAAGAAGAAGAAGAAGAACCTGATAATGAGCCCTTTCTGCTTCATCGTCAATGGTTGGAGGCTTTACTTTACTATTTTTTTCTTGTTGCCTCCCTTTTGCTTCTTTTTGCTCTGCTACTATTTTGGGTTTTGCTTGAGAGAGCCTCATGTTCAAATCAGAGCCTCGAGCCATGCATTATATTATAAATTTTTTGATGAATATAGTATAATACAACTTTTTGTTTCTTTAGTGATCCTCTTAAATGGTTTATTCTCAAAATTAGAACATATTTATAAAAAATATACATATGGTACATAACTATAATTTTTTTTGAAGAACTATGTATTTTAATGGAATAACTTAAAAAAAATACCCTTCATTAGTATATCTAAAGCATTTCCCTCCATGTATTGTAGTTCATACACATTATTTTCCTTGCGCACACTAATTTGGAACGGTCCCTTCCATAGCGCTTCAAATTTTTTGTGTTTCCCTAGTTTTACACTACGCTTGTCGTACTTTAGCACTAAGCTCCCTCCTTTGAATTTTGGGTTACAAGTTTTTTTTTGAACCAACACTTCACTATTTGTTGGTGATTTATCATAGAGTCATGGGCCTCTTCTCTATCTTCTTCTAGCTTAAGGAGAGCTCTGCTAGTCAAACTTCCATTTCACTGCTTTCCTCAATTTTTAGGGCTTTTAGTAGTTGTAAAGTAGCAATCTCTATGGAGATAGGTAGCACTACCTCCTTTCTGTACACCAGTGCATAGGGGGAAGTCTTTATAATTTTCTTGGGAGTAATCTGATCTACCCATAGAGCAACTCATAGATGTTTGTGCCAATCACTTTATCATTTTGACCCAATACACTTGATTAACCAAATTAGGTTTTTGTTGGTTGATTTTGCTAACCTGTTCCCTTATGGGTAGTAATTTGATGAAGTCTTGAAGAAAATCCCATTTCTGATAGCAAACTTTGACATTCCTGATCCTACAAAGGCTCAGGCATTATCGGATATGATGGTCTTGGGTGGGCCAAACCTGGCTACTAGCTCTTCAAGGAAATTAACAATTTTCCCTTCTATGGCACTTTTTAGGGCTATGGCCTCCATCCACCTTTTGAAGTAGTTGGTCGTCGTGAGGATCCACTTATCTCTGACACTAGAAATAGGATTTATCATTTTGATAAAATCTAGACCCCATTGAGCAAAGGGCTTCTCAGTTACAATCTGGCTTAGGGGTTGAGCTACATTCTTTCTTTTTCCAATGAAATATTGGCACTGGGTACACTTTTGTACCAAATGAGGTGCTTCAGAAAACATAGAGGGCTAATAATATCTTGCTTGCATGATTTTTAAAGTAGTATTCTTGGCAGAGAAGTGCCCACCCTCTGGCCTGTGATGGAATTCATTGAGAACTCTTTCCGCCTGTAGCTTGTCAAGACATCAAAGTAGTACACCATCATAATTTCTCTTAAATAGTACACCCTAAATTAATACATACTTGGTGCCTTCCAGTTAGTAGTATCTCCTTTTATGAAGTGGAAGACTAGTTGGGTAATATCCCTTTTGCATATATTGTGCCCGATCAGTTACCCAACACTCTTCGAACTCAAATTGGTTCGAGTAGACTTGATTAGTCTCCTTGTTTTCTTCGAGATTAGATTCTCATGCCATGTACTCACATAGAACTCTTCCTCAAACCAACTTGGTTGGTCTAATGTCCACATCATATTCTAGAATCTTGGTGATCCAATTTTCCCTTTTTTTGTTGTTTCTCCTTCTATGATGTACTCCCTCACACTAGGATTCATGAGTTATGAGAATAGTGATCTTGTTGACTAACACCAGAGGTCAAAATTTCTTTAAAATTTTGACAATGGAAAAGGCCTACTTCTCTACAAAATTATACCTAGCTTTGTAATCTTTCAGGGTCTTTGAATGAAATGTGATAGGTTGTTATCTATTATCTTCTTAACACTTCTATGTGAGCATGGATGCTATACTATGTTGGCCACTATCCACATAGAGTAGAAATTCTTTGGAAAAATATGGATTAACCAACACCAGGGCTTCAAAGAGGGCTATCTTTAGCTACTCAAAAGTTGCTTTTCCTTCTGGAGTCCATCTAAAAAGTAGGTTCTTCTTAAGCATCAGGGTTATTGGTCTTGCAATTCCTATGAAATCTGATATGAATCTACTAAAAAAATTAATCTTCCCTAGAAAATATTGCAGTCACTTTTGGTTCACTGGCAAGGGTAATTCCATTATAGATCTAACCCTTTTAGGGTCTATTGTTATTCCCTCCTTTAATACTACAAAGCCAAGGAGCTCACCCTGACGTACTCTGAAGACAATTTTTTTTGGATTCAAAGAAATCCTAAACTGTTGGAATTTCTGTAAAACCTTTTCCAGATGATCGAAATGACCATCTTTTCATTTCGAGAAGACTATTAGGTCATCCAGATATATGAGGATAATCTAGTTGATCAATCCTTGAAAAGCAATATACATTGCTCGTTGAAAAGTTTCACCAACATTGGAAAGTCTAAACGACATCTTTGAATATGCAAATGTTCCCCAGTTAGTGGTAAACATGGTTTTATGTTGGTCATATTCCTTCACATAGACTTGATTATACACTGAGAAACCGTCTAGCAAAGAGAACATCTTTGATCCAGCCACGGTCTACAAAATCAACTCCATCAATGGAAAGGGTTAATGGTCTTTTAATGAGGATTTATTCAAGTCTCAAAAATCAACACAAAGTCGAATATAGCCATTCTTTTTTTGAAATGGAACTAGATTTGATACGCATGTGGAATGTTTGATAGGATATATGATCTTTGATTCAACCAACTTGGTGATCTTTTGTGCCATCAATGCTTCAACCTTTGGGTTGACTGGCCCTTGGTTCTATCGGATGGGTTTGGATCCTTCTGCCAAATCAATGGTATGTTGGATTATGCTTGGGTCATATCCTCTTAGATCATCATAGGGCTAGGTGATAACCCCGTCATACTTGAAACATAGATCCTTTAGTCTTTTCTTGTCTTTGTGAGGAACTTCCCTTCTGACTTTTAGCTTTTTACTGCTTTTGATGTCGAGCTCTTCCTAATCCCTTGCATCCGCAGTAAATCTTTGCTTGCCATTCCTTGCATCTTCACAATCAAAGAGATTTTCTAGAGAAAAGAATCCTTGGGGAAGGTTGTTTCCTTTCAATTGGATGATTTGATCTTCAGGAAATCATGTCCTTGGTGGTGAATAGTCAGATGTTGCCCCTAATTTCTATATGAAAGAAGAAATTTGGATGTCGTCATCAAATACTTTCTAGTTTTGATCATTGTCAGGAATTGAAGGGACCGAAAAATGATTTTTATCGTAGTCTGCTTCGTTGGGTCAAAAATTGGTTCAAATTACGATCCGACATAAGCCATCTAATTAGCTACATTGTTTTGGGACCAGGGAATAACTTGTATGTTGAAAGCTTCAAAATTCTTGATCAGATCCCAAACTCGATGCCTATAGGATCTCATCCTTGTGTTCTTTGTGGTCGCCTATCCATAGACCTGGCTCACCACTAGTTATGAATCTAGATGAAAGCTTGTATCCTTATTGTGCTTATCCGCTTTGCTAGAATCATCCCGTGAACCAAAGCTTCATACTTAGCATCGTTATTGGAGCATGAGAATTGAAAATGGTAAGCCTTAAGGGTCTCCAACCCTGTTGGAGACACTAGTCAGACACATGATCCGGAGCCAACTTTACACTTGGCACCATCAAAATATAGGGTCCACAAATGATTATCAGAAGGATCATCATATTCCTTTGGATCCTTCATTAGTTTCGAAAAGACCTTCTCATCATCAAAAATCACATATGTGCCTAGCCCTATTGCATGGAAGTTACCAAATGGATCAAAGTCAATGAATTGGTTGAGCAACACCTCTTCCCCAAGATTCCGATCACTTGTATCCTCTTCATCTTCTAGCATTTCTACACAATATCTATCTTGTTGAGAGATGGAGGTATGTGCTACCTCAAAGCATATGTTTGCATTGTCAGCAATATGTTCGGGATGCAAAGATTCGAAAAAAATATTCATCTTCACCCTATGCTTGGTTCTCAATATTATGTGGGACCAGTCAAGAACTAAGTATCTGCCAAGCTTTATAGTGAAATCTCTTGAAAGACACATTCCAAAAACTGGGGGAATGTCTATCACCACTACTTCTTGTGTGACTGTTTGGCTTGGACACGAGAAGAGGGTTAGAGATAGATCTTTTATCCAACCAATGGTCGGAACCTTCTTCCCATCCAGTTGCATGATTCCATTTTCAAGGGGCTCATACTTATGTTTCAAAGCATCCACCACTTGTTTTGGCATAATAGTCATGCTAGCCCCCAGATCAATCATATTATTATGCAACAACTTATCTCCCACAATAAAAGTCAAAAAGAAAGGTGTGGGCTTTGGTTTGCTTACCTCTTTCTCCTTTGCATTACCTACATCATTCACATAAACCATTGCTTTTAGAGCCTGAGGGAGTGGCACAGATCCTTTGTCTTTGCTTTGATTGCATGGCTGAGTTATGTCCACTTGTGGGATTTTTTCTTCTTTCTTTAATGCTTCCTGAAGCAATGTATTTTGCTCAGGAATGGATATGATGTCCCACAATGATACATTGGTAGGTGCCTTTCTTAGTTGTTGCACTACATTGAGCACCCCGACTGATTGAGTCTTAGGCTTGTACAATGGTATCTCTCTTGTCTTTGGAAAGAAACATTCTGTTGTGACTAGACTTGGTGCCTTATCTACCTCCTTCTCTGCCAATGGTGGATTATGCGGCTATGAAAAAGGTTGGACGTTACGCAGTGAAGCCTTCTTTTCATGCTGTGGCAGTTTTCATGGCAGTGGACATGATAAAGGTTGTTGCATGTATTCTCCTAGGAGCCTTCTTTTAGATCTTGTGTTATAATCCGACTACACTTGTAGAACACTAGTCATAGAAACTTCATTTGTGAACATTGCATCTTCTTCTTCCATCCAAGAAAATAGAGATTGGTCAGGTGCAATATCTAGTTCTTATTCCAAGGACATTCCTTGCATTTATGCTCTGAAGCGAGCATTTCCCATTTCGGAAGACTCATATTCGTCTGCATTCGGGAGTACACCCTTACTTCTTTGTTCTACTATCCTTTGTTGCATATTTACTCTTGGGGAATTTTGGGGCATATGACTATTTATACACGGGAAGCATCATACATTCTCATCTTCTACCAAATTATTCTAGCCCAGAATTAGCTCCTTACCCATAATTTCTTTCACTGTCTGCAATGGAATGGTGACGAAAACTATCTGATTCGTAGAGGCGGTCTATTGACCTCCTCCTCTAGAGAATCCTTGGTATGGATTCTATTGATAAGACAAATTTCCTCCACCATAGGTTTGTGTAGTTTGTTTCAGAGGTATCGCTTGTTGTTGCTTGATAAGGACCAACTCGTTGGTGAAAGTCTACATGAGACTCTTCATGCTGCTGACATCTGCTGCTATTGAGGAAGAGCCTAACATGCTTTTTTGAGTGGCATGATACATGTACATAGACTATGGAGTGGTCAATGTTAGTTGTGTAGTGGAAGTGCTTGGAGTAGCTTCTTCCCATGGGGCGTCATAGAATTTTGCAAACATTGGCATCAGAGGTCAATGTGGAAGCTTTCTAGCATCGATTAGACTATTCTTCGCACACACCGCCACCTCATATGTGTCGGGCAATATGTCCTCTCCGATGGACGTTACCATAACTGTGATGTCCAGATTGAAAGCCTTTAGATAAAACATGAACACCATCATGGCTTGGGGTTGAGCAATCAAGGGGATCCTTTGCTAGGTCTTGTTTAATTTGGTGTTAAAGTCACTCATGGCTTCTTGCGGAGCTCTCTTGATGGTAATTAGTTGTTGCAGTAATGAAGAGTAGTCTCCTTTTTCTCAGAAACATTCAAAAATTTTCTCTCCAAGCTGATCCCAGGAGATGATAGAACTCAAGGCCAAAGATCGATACCAATCTTGGGCCTTTCCCTTGAAAGAGACAGCTAACAGCCTCAAAGCGATGTTCTCCTATGATATGTTATGTACCCTACATACCTTCGCTATATCCTAAAGGTGTTCGGAAGGGGTTTTGAAGTCTTCTCCAAAGAATCTCAGAATAGCCTTGAGGGCATCAACGGGTATGGTAGGCCACACGTCTGAGGGTGTGGATGGTTGTAGCGGACTACCACTATCCCACGTTAAGAAATTTCTAGGAGTAGGAGGAGGTATGTGAGCCATGGAGAAAATATTCCTATAAATTGGGTATACAGGTATTCTTATTTGGAAGTCCAAGCCTCCAAGTGGAGTAGATAAAGCTCTAAGGACTAGGCTCTTACTTCTCTCTCTATTGCTCCTTACACGTGATATAGAACTTGTAAGTCTCCTCCTTCTAGGTACTGAGGCAGGTAACTCAAAGTACTGGAAGTGACCCCTTGAAGATGCTCTTGTTTGGACTCTAAGCATAAAAATTCTAGTTTCCTTCCTTATCCTGATTCAAGAGATATTTCTAACTTCTAATAAGGTGTTCATAAAACTTATTATCCCACCAAGCATGCTAGAAAAAGAACTATTGATCATCAAAGCTCGCACCTCTCTAATAGTCTTATGGGAAATTCAGTGAGTGGGGGATGAACTTGCACCTCATTGAATACCTCCAAGATTTTTATAGAAAGTCGACACTTCTTTGGGGATTTGGAGTAAAGGGTAGAAAGAAATGTAAATATAAAACATGAAAAGGGCAATACGCCATCACTTTTACAACATTTCAAACGCAACCATTTCTATGATTGTTATAATTAGACACAAAATGTCATAACCCTTCATTTTTGGAAAGAGAAAGAACAAGAAAGACTAGCAACAAGCACAATGCAGACTTTCAAATCTTCCCACAGGCAGTGTTCATTAAGGTCTGATCAAACACAAAGATTTCTAAGGGTACAACAAGAACGTTTAAAAATTGCATAAGCTCTCTCTCCTAATACAACATAATATAGTAAAACAACAACCTTTCAGAAAAATAGAGAAGTCCAATGACATAATCCAATTTTCACAAGTCACTATTCTACCATACGAGCATACAACATGGAAATCAACTACTTAAACTATTTAGATTCACCATGCAAGATACAGTTTTTCATTCAAAATGATAATACGAAGAAAAAAAGATTAAAAAGGCCATACATGCACAGTCTCAACAATTTCTCCTCAATAGTTTGTGCTTTAAATATCAAATGAACCTTAAAATAAAGGTCAGATTCCAATCCGACAATAGTTTAAGCCTTAAAAGATATAACATGACAGAGATAAGTAGCTCTGTAATTGTACTTCTAAAAATAATTCTATGTCCTAAGAAAAATAAAGAAACTTTCCTTAGCCAAGGAAATTGAAACTTGAAATTCCCACCCCTCATTGTGTCATCGCCCTCCTTATATAGTTGTTGAGAAAGGAAAGACCACCTCAGCACATAAGTCAATATTGCTAGGTGTTTGATAGTTAATGGCACATGATTCGATCATAGATCTTTGGTTAGGTCACAACGATCTTTGTTCATCAATTCTCAGCTGTCGCATTGATGTTTTTCAGATATTTAGCAAAGATACAGACCCATAAATGATCAAATCCTTAAAAAAATAGCTTGGTAAAAAGTTCCAGTTGACTGATCACATCACCTAGAGGCACCGACTCAAAGCTTCCATCCCAAAAACCAAGAAAAGGACAAGGCCAGCCAACTCTGACAAACTCCCCAAAAGATATCACTCCATCGGAGGTGCAATCTACCAGCAGCGAAGAGGTGCTGTGTCAAAAAGGTGGACACTCTTGAGATCATGAATATAGCTCCCTAGAAAATCCCGAACGAGCCAACACATGTTTTGAATTCTCTCTCGAAATGGAAAACATTGTACTAGCTGAAAATCAAAATGATTAAGGAAAAAATGCTTCACAGTTATATCACATGGTGATGCTAAAGATAATTTATGGCTTTTGTGGGGGTGGTGAAACTCTAAGAGATCATAAAGGTAATTTTATTATAAATTTTTAAATCTATATAGGTACCAAGAATAATAATCTTTAAAAATGGGACAACAAATTGGTGTGCATAACCTAGTACTTAAAGGGGATTCTATGAACATTAGAAATTATTTGAAGAAGAAAACACAATCGAGTTGGACAATTAAAATATTGATAAAAGACTTCATTGACATAATCAACAAGATGCTAATTGTTAATATTATTTATGTTTGCAAGAAGGTCAACCATATTATTGACTTCCTTATTAGTTGGGGGATGCAAAATCAATGAGTTTCAAGTTGTAACTCATTAACTCCATCCCCTTAGAGCTAGTTAAGCAAAGTTTTAATTATATTAATAATCATTAACTTAACTTACCCCATGGTTGAAATTTTGTCATGATCTTAGGCATATGATAAAATGGTTGAGTATTATCATTGATAAAAAAATATATAATGAGAAATCACCTCATTATTTATGACATATTATACTTTGATTCAACTTATAGTAACTTCCTCTCTATTAGGGTCGTAGATAGTATTAATAAGGATTGGAAGGTTTTTATTTGATTTGATAAGGTATACAAGAAATTGATAGGATATATGGTAAATGAGAGGGTTTAGAAAATAGATTGAGCCTTCAAGTTGTAACAACACTAGAACATTTTGGTGAAGTGAGGTTTTCCTCCCTTAATCAAAAAATTGAGTGGGCTTGTTACCTCTCTAACCATTGAATTTTACAAAGGGTGGCAGAACATATGAGTGGTGTTATATGGGATGGATTTGTTGATGACTAGGGAATTGATGTCAAAGGGGGATGAGTTGTTTGTGGAAAGAGAATATTTTTATAGATAGACATATTTATGATGATTGTTTTTTATCAATTTTCCTAAATTTGGGAGAAAATATATGAAAAATACACTTTACTCATGTAAAGATCTCATTGAAGTTATCATGGGATAAGGTTTCCCTTTACATCATGTGACATTGAAAGGAAGATTCAAATTCATATATGCATATCCCTTCATTTTACTAAATCATTTTAAGCACAAGAGATTAGTTTCATTTCCTTTCTACTTGTTGTTTTATCTATAGGTCTATTACAAAATATAAGAAAGCCCTAGCTATGATCCTTTGCATCAAGGGTTAACTATCTTAATTTTAAATTTGTGAGACAAAATAATCTAGTTGTAATTCATCAAATTGATAAAAATGGAGATGCTAAAGGAAAAAAGATGGTTGACTATTTAGAATTTAACATAGGGAATTTGAGGATAATATTAATAGTGCTTTAGAAGATTAAGATAATCAAACACCTTGTATTATGAAGACTGGATCATGTCTATCATGAGGCTATGAGAGTGAGCCTTAGGGAAAAGTGAAAGAAAAATTAAGTGATAAATATGATATGGATAGTAGGGAGAATAAGAGGAAAAGGGTGGAATCTCCAAGGTAGAATTCCAAAACTTATGGATAAGATAGGGAAGAAGGGTTTTGAGATGTGTGGGGGTAGGGCCGATGAAAATAATAAGATGGTACCAAGACATATGAGAATGGGATTGGAAATGCTAAGGCATTCTCAAAAATATATATCAACAAGCACTTCCTTGGAATATAATACTCCTACCTTTCACTCCCTATTGACTTCACCTTACATCAATCTAACCCTAGTTCCTTATAAGAGTTTCTTGAGGATTTTAATCTAATTGTTCATAATTTCATCAAGTAGTCATATATTAAGATTAATATGTTCAACATCAAGATGAAGATTATTGATAAGAAATAGAAGGGTTACTAGGTATCTTACGTGGAGGATGCTAGAATTTTCTAAAATTAGGAGACAAATTCTCTTCTCAAAAAGTTGGTCACAACTACTCCAATTAAAAGGAGGTTGTTTTTATGGGGGAGGAGATTCATAAAAGGGTTAGATAGTCATAGCACTACTAGATTGGTTGCCCTCTCAAATAGTATTTATGAACTATAAAATAAAATATAAATAGGATCATAGATGTCAACAAATGCATGATTGAAAATAGTACCTTGAGATAAAAAAAAAATTAAGTGATATACTAAACAGAATGAATGAAGATTTAGAACCCATTCCTCCGGTGGCTAACAAAGTTGATAAAGTAGATCCTAGTTGTAGGACTAGGAGTAGTAGAAAAAAGAGTTGCGAGGAGGAAAAAAATGGGCTATAAGGTTTTGTTGATCTCCATGTTAGCTTGTACAAAGAAAGATCAAAATTGATCGATTCTTTGAAAAAAAATGTAATCTATTATTCTAGTCTTTTGTTTCATATTTTGAATTTTGTTGTTTCTTGACTATTATTTTGCTATTAACTAGTGACAATTTTTTTTTTTTTTGAATAATTAATATATTTAAAATTTGTACTCAATAAATCAATGGACTCATTGTGAAAATATAAAAATGAGTTAAGTATTAAATAATAAAAGTGAACAAAAGAAAAAACACCAACCAAGAGGCTTTAAGTCATCAACATTGATAAGTTTGAATACTACTTTAAGCTTACGAAGCCACTTTTGTATTGCAAACATTTTCACAACTATTTACAATTTATGTTATTCAGTTATAAGAAATTAAGGTCCATTATCTTTTTCTAAAATAACAAATATCCAGCATAAAGAGTCGCATCTAATGTTCAATATGCTGTCGTTTATGTGAAACTGAAATCCCTTGAACACAACTTACGGATTCTATAAACCATTCAGGGCATAAGAGACTGTTACAAAACATTTATTTGAATAAAATAATAAATCCTCTCAAACAATAATATTTACATGACTGATTATCAATCCAATAGTCAGAGGACTCGGACAAACTACTGTAAAAGAGAGGATGTGCAGAGACCAAAATCTTGTGAGTTAAAACTATTTCTCAGTTGCGAAGCAGCTTCTTCATCTACAAAGCATGTTGGTGTTAATCGATCCCTCCTGTGAACCCCTGGATAAACCTGAACAACCGGTGCGCCAACCATCCTTAAATCAAACACTCTCTCACTAAAATCATCACAAGCATAAACCTTCTTATCATAAAAATCCACAATATCAAATCTCGAACTTTTCCCCAAGGAGAAACTAAGCGGCTTCAAAAAATTCCTGGTATCCCACACATATAACGAAGATTTCTCTTCTGCTATCGCAATACCACTCAGCAGATGGAGATGGGGGCTGTTTGAAAAGCGAGCAGCTGCAATAACTGTGGCGTCATCGAACTTCATATAATTGAAGCACCTCCTCGCCGGAACATCCCACAGACGGACGGTATTACTACTATCCACTGTGATCGTCGCCAACAGTTCCCTGCTCCAAGAAACATCAACACACCTTACAATGTCCTCCGGTAGTAACAAAAGCTTGAGAAGATTTTTCTTTGCTCTTTCTAAAGCGGCCTCCTCATAAGTTTCGTGTACTGTATAATTTCTGAAATCTCCCAAGCTCAACATTTGCTTGTCACTAGGCGAGTAGAATGAAGTAACAGAATCCTTACAGTCTGGTACGCTTGCGCCTCTGTTCTGGGAAAACTCATTAGCAGGCAGTTCTTCGGGGCTTTGAAGCGAGCGCTCAAATCTCATATAGACTTTTCCTCTGCTGTCACTCTCATTCTCTTCTGCGGCTACACTTGTCCTTGTATTGATACAGCGAACCTGACAGTGAACAGTCTGGTTGTTTACAGGGGAGACCCGATCCACTGCAACCAACATGGCAGGAACCCTGCTAATCTGATATCTTGTTGCATTCAATTTGAAAGAAAAGCAAGGAGATGAAGAGACCAAAAACACTGATTGGGCATATTTCCTCCACCATGCGACCACAAATCCCGAGAAACATAAAGCAAGTGCAGAGAAAAACAGAGCAATGTGCACATAACCTTCTCTAGCAAATCCAGCTCTTGCAGTAAAGCTCAATGTGCTCAGCAACTGAATGATATCCATGGACGAAATGATTCCCTCCATTTTCCCAATTCTTCAGCTCACTGCATTATTACCTACACCTGGTTAGTTTCCAATATATATAAATTATTCTCTGTGTGATGGTTTCATTTCGTCCTCTGATATGGAGCCACTCCAGATTCCACTAGAAAGATGCCAAAGATATTCCGGGTATCAAAGGAGAAGATGCTGTCGAGATCCAAAGCGGATACCATTTGCAATCCAAATTGGCCATGTAAATGATTGAAGGGACTGTGTCTCCGGATTCATCTGTCGTCAGTCTCAGTTTTTCTGATGCTGACCCATCATAACTCTTCCGCCAGAGACTCTCATGCAAATTTCAACCACATCCATCAACTGCAGTCTTCGCATAATTGTGGAGATTCGGATACATAGGCTGGTATGCGGAAATTGTGACCCGGCTTTATTAGGTGGTCAAGTCAGGTTGTGGTGGCTACAAATTATGCTACATTTTGAGTCTGCCAAAGTACATTAACGACAAACTGGATGATCCCGCCGCCCGGCTGCCTGTCCACCCCTTTGGACGGACTTGCCCGTCCATCGAGGATAGCGAATCCGATTTTGTTTAGCTTTTGTTCCATGTTTGATAATATTTTTTATACATCAATCAATTCGAAAGCACGAATCTTGTGTGGAATATGCATTGATTCCCTATCATTTAGGGCCAATAGTGGTGTGGGGTTTTATAGTGGCCACATAAACTAACAAACAATGTCGGAGCTTTTCTAATGGCATTCAAATTTGACATACTATAAACTATAATATATGTTTATATATGAATTATAGTAAAAGCAATCGACAATTTTTATGATACGTTGTTTAATTTTACGTGATTATTGTTAAAATTATATGATTCTATGTGTACTTATATTATATGTTCACATTTAGCATAACATGTACTGATAAAAGTATAAATATAATATAATATAGTTTCATGTTAACTATGACAAACACATACACAGTTGTTAACAATAAAATTAACACAATTATAATTCTTTTATACTAATATGGCATATTAACTATCTTATCAAATAAATAAGATATGTTCCCTAAATCAACATGAGCAAACATTGTTTAAAAAATATATGCTATATTGTTGGTCATTTCCAAAATGAATGTATACAACCAGTTAAAAAATTATGTAGCAATCGCCAATCAAACAATCAAAGTCATGTAATTTGTTTGAAAACATAGAACCAAATAAATGCATCTATTGATATAAAATTTCGAACATATTAAAATCTACTCATTCAATCATTGACATTACACTATTTAATCCTAACTTCATCATGTTGGTCAATAAATGTAACACAATTCAATATTTTCATCCAAACAAATGTAAATGCATGAAACAACAACAATAAGTTTAGTGGATGACATGCCTATAAATACTTCCATTTCTCTACTTGATTTTTTCTATAACCTTGTATAGTTATTTCAATATGCTATATATCACAACATTATCAACTACACGTTCACATTTTATTTATATTTCACTTCCTTTGGCTTAAAATTTCTTGTTTTCATAGGTATAGCTATTTGAAAAAGGCACATCTCATTAATGTATCAATGCTTACATAAAGAACTATTAGTTTCATAATAAGAAATTTCATCAAATGTCATCAATCTATTGTAGTGAAAATTTAACAAAACAAGTCCATTGTAAACACATCTAGCATGCCACTTTTTTGGATAATGTGAGATCCACCTATTGAATTCCAATTTATAATTTTTTAACTGACAACAAAATATTTTAAATACCATTTAAAACTATGTCAACTTTCATTATTCATGGGGTAACAAAAGATAAATATTATAACTTCCATAAATATTTAAAAAACCATTTAAAACTATGCCAGCTTTTATTATTCATGGCACAACAAAAGATGAATATTATAACTTCCACTCGTAGATGTTGAAACATCTAACACCTTGGCTAATATTTTATTTTATCCTTAATATAAACTATCAAACTCAATTTATAAATTATATTTTGTACTCATAGTCATGTATTCACCATAGGTATTAATCTTATGTTCCACCATTTCTATGAACTATCAAATTGAAGTTATAAGTTGTTAGTTGAATTTGTAGTTCCATATCCATGTATTGATTGAAGAAGAAGGATTCTACTTTTTATAATATTTAC
>VDFB02352157.1:123871-168257 GCA_007258455.2 Sequoia sempervirens | reverse complement strand
ACTATGCTGCCTACAATGTTTCTGCACAAAAGTCGTCTCGTCTTTAAGCCCTTGAAATTATTGCAAGGACAATAACATTTCCCATAACCCTTTCTTTTCAATCTAGCCCACAATATATCAAGTGTTTCTTCATTTTGTTCTCGAATCAAATGCTATTTCACATGAATTTTCTTTACCAAGCTTGACTATTTAGATCTTCAAAAAATATTAAACTCACACTCCAATAATTTTTATTCATAGACAGGTAACAAAATCTAATAATTCTAATATTTTACACCAAAAAAATTTGGTATGCAACCACCCTTGCAAAAGAGAAGATAGTCTAAAGTTAATGACCCCAAAAACACTTTAAAATGCTAATTCCAAAACTTAAATTCTCGATTTTACTATGATTTCCAACTATTAAGACTCCTAAAATCAGAATATTGAACTTGATCACAAAATTCCTACAACAATGGAGGTAGCGAGCTAGTAAGAGAAAGTAACCCATTCCTAAGGAGCAACAAGTCAGAATCATCATTGCTAATGTCAATACGGATTTATCCTTTTAGTTAAAGATGCAATGTGTCACTTCTGATGACGAACTTATCCCTAGGGCCTTCAACATTGAGAGAGCCCTAACGACAAAAACACATAGTAGAATTTGGAAAATAAATGTATCTAGGTGGACTAAAAATTTTAGTTACAATAACTAAAAATGACTAAATTATGCTCATTTTTTGCAACTCACCTATAAATGAGTAAATAAATTACAAGTTTGGTTGTTGATTAAAAATTATTTAGTCACACAAATAAAAATGACTAAATAGTTAGTCATTTATTTAGTCACAATCCATTTGAATAAATCATTTAAGGAATCAAGAATATAGCCCGCCAAAATACTCTAAAACTTTAATAAACATACCTTAAAACTTTTGTCAAAATCTTATTTTCAGGCGTAGCCCACTAGAATGGAATTTTTATTTTAATAAACATTCTCTAAAACCTTCGTCAAAACATTATTTCTAATCATAGATCAGCCAAAATGGAGAAGTGTTTTAGTGTTAAATGATAGAGAACTTATGAGATGTATGGAAAGGAGCCATATGATCTTGTTGTTGTGCTTATCCTATTCCCTCAAGCCCCTCGGGCCAACAAATCTTACATTGTTTCCGCATCATTTGTAATCTAGGTATTTACTTGACATATATTTGCATAATTTCAAATTCCTTCAGAGGTTTTTGAAGTATCAATGTATTCTATATAGGGTTTAGAATGATTTCTTTTAATTAAAAAAATAAATAAATGATGTATTTCCCTATAATTAGATAATGTGGAGATCTCCTAAATCTTCCCCAGCACACTATCCTCTTTGGCACTGTATTCATTACTCCAGCTACTAGATTTTTGCATGTGACATCTTTAATATCTTCATGACCGTGGATTTTAAACAGATCTTAGTATTTTCTTTAATCCTTTTAATGGTAACCCTTGAGTTTCATAATCCACCTTCAATCTCTTCTAAGACCGTTGTCTTAAGCTAGACTGCATAGTATTCATATAAAGAAAGTCCTTCATACCTACCATTGTTCCAAACCACCACTCACTACTTTGCTTAAAATTTTGCCTCCATAAGCACAATAGCATTTTTTAAAATTATGGTTGTTAGTGATTGACCATTAAGGTCACCACTTTCATCAAGATACAATGAGATTTTTGTCTTCAAACTCAAGGCATTATGCAAGATAACATTGTGAATTGTTTGTTGTGTACGATTTGATTTTCTTGCACATTTACTGCTTTGCTAACTTCCCCTTTTAAGATCGGTATTGCACCACCCTCATTGTAATCTCAAATAGCTCATCACTATCACTTGAAGATTCCTTTCATGAGCATCCTCTATAAAATCAAACTATGCCCTATAAACTGCCTACTTACTACAGGGGACTCATTGTATCATGGTATTGTAGTTCTTAAGATCCTTCAACCTTATTGACACTACTTCACAGTCCACAAGGTATTATTCACTATTCTCCTATCTTTGATGAGTCTCAAAACACTGCTCAAACATGCAATCCACTACCTCCATTATACATTAATGGCTAAGAAGAAACATTGAACCTATGATTACCACTATTACTTCATTTGGACAGTCATTCCCTGATTGCATTTTCCTTGTCTAACACTACCAAAAGCATTTGAAAAACCCTTAAGGTCAGCAAGGGGATAAGGAAAATCACTGTTAAAATCTCCACTTTACTATGCAAGGCTTGAGATTTATTATCTTGTCACTGCTTAGCCTGTTTTTGACTGTCACATCTCAAGTGATCAGCTATTCTTTCCATCAGATTGTATTTGCAAATGTGACTAAGCTACATAGTGTGTTTGTTATTGGGTACAATCTTTAGATTGCAAGATTTTGCTATTAGCTACAATGTCTCAATCTTTTTGGTATTGCAACCTCACTAATCCGCTAGAGTTATTGTTTATGTTTCTACGAAGGCCTAGGGTTTGTACCCTAATCATGCTCTTACCAATGCTTCTGTTGGTATTAAAAAACAACCTTAAATCTTGGGTCAAAAAATTAGTTGTCTTGAAAAAGTTGTGGTATGATCTTGGATTGTATCCTAGAGTGTGTGGGAAGCTTGTGTTTGATCATTAAGGTATGTAAACCTAATCAGGGAAATGTATCCTATATAGCATGGGTCTTGCTTTAATACTTTCCATAATGGTTATTACCAGATCACATTATTATAGTTTGTGGTAACCCAAGATTGTATTCAAGTATGTAACAAACTTGGTTTGTAGTTTAAGCTATACACTTTTAAGTAACATTCATAAGGTTTAGAAAATCTTGATCACTCTCTAGAATAGCCCATTAAACATGGGTTGTGCTTGAATGCACTACATAATTGATATAACACAACCACTCTGCATATCAACCAGAGTTATAGGCTCTTTATTGCAGCAAGAGGTAATCAATCTTCGATCATGCTATAATTACATCTTAACCTGTTAAACTTGAGACAACTTGAATGCACCTAATGATGATTGACACCTACATTATACAACCTGAATTAACTACATTATATGAGTGCTTCCATTTCTATCACAACATAGCCACATTAAACTTGGGTCACACATGAATGCATCTTGTATTTTTTATAGCACAATTGTGCCACATGACCAATAGAGTTATGGATCACATAATTACAGTCACAAGAATTTGTTCCTTGGTTGTGATCTTATGGTGATTCCACACAACAAAATATTGACATGAAATTCTCAAAACCCTAAACCTCTAAAAATGAAATCTAATGAGATATTTCTTTAAAATATGATTTTCAAACCTGGAACTACAAATTTGACTTCACAACTGAATTATGCAAAAAGTCAATGACTACCCTCAACCTAGCTTATATCTTCTTGAATTTTTCTCTCGATTTTTCCCAAGAAAATCCTTAGTTCTCAAATAAATTGTCTCTGGTAGAGAAAAACATCAAGTTTAATAAATCGCTGAACTCAATTCTTCTTTTATGTCGGCCACAATTTGATTTTTTTCTATTTTCATGTTTGTCAAATTAATGCACTGGTGAAAGGCAAAATTTTGATCTAAAACCTAGGTCTCAGCTAAAATTTCAACGAAAACCTGTGTTTGTCAAAATTTTGACAAACCTACATAAACCTTAAAAATTGGAAATTACACATCAAATTTTACAAGCACCAATTTATTACATCAAATTATACATATATTTCATTTAAATTTTGCCTATTCTTATACCAAAATGAGTTAGTGTTTGGAAGTCCTATTTGTTGTGATTCCTAAATTTGACTTGTTCAAAGTGAGGCTAGCCATTCCATAGCTAGCCTCCATGAATGCAGTCACTTTGGTAGTCCACAAAATTCTGAAGTTTCCCTATGATGGTACCATGAAGATTATCCAAGATACTAGGTATAAACCACTGGTATCACGTGGGGGCTTCTCCCTTCACCACTTTTGGACCACTCCACTTGCACCCCTACCTCCCAAGGGTGATCTTTTATATACAACTTATTTCAGATACAAGACTAGGGCTCAATACCAAAGGGTGGTTTTCCCCCGTCTCCTTATTTTGTTTCTTTGAAGGCTTTCTTGCATGCACAACATCAAGCTTCATCTACTACCCCTCCAAAGGGGAAGGATAGGCTTGATCTTACCCTAGGGCCTTCCCCTTCTTCTTTTGTTGCTTCTTCTTCTACATCTTATGTTTCTTCTTCCCAACCTTTGATGGTGTCTTTTGTTCCTCCTACTATGTCTGGCACAGGAAAAGGAAAGGTGCCTATGCTACGAAAATTGAAGCCTCTAGCCTTTCAACTTTTTTTACCCGCAGTGCCTTGACCCACCCTATATGGCAAAGGGAAGTGTTCTCATGGGGTTGATCCTACATCTCAGCCTCTGTGTCCTTCACTTATTCGTTGAGATTTTTATCTTTGTTTCTACTTTTGTGCCTCCTCCTTCTCCTCCTCAGGATTCTACCCTTCCATTGGTGACAATTTTGGAGGATGCTCTTGTGATAGGGTAGAATCCCTCAACCTCTTCTCAGGTCATTTCTTATAGTTCCCATAGCTAACATAACCTACTTGTACGTGAGTGTAAGCTTTGATGAAAGTCTCTAGCGAAGGAGCACATTTCCTTGCAGAAGAATGGGGAGGATCTCATTGTTTTTGTCTTTGCTCTTGTTGTTTTGATTTCTTTTGCTTCTGTCTTTTCTTTTGCCTCAGTACCCATCAACTCAGTCCTTCTTTCGGCTTCATCGATAGATCCCAATGAACCCCACCCCAAAGGGGTGCAGGTGTTCATTGCTCCCTCGATAAAGCCTCCCCTTCTTACTTCTCTTCCTGATATTCCTCCTTTCTCATAGCCCGTGGACATGCCTTACACAAAGGTGGTGTCCTATGTGGCCCTGTCTCCTTCTTCTTCTACTTTTGCTTCATCTATGGGGATTTTTCATCCACCGATGAAGCACAAGTCAAAGGATGACCTTTCTTCAAGTGATGGTCGTAATAAATTTTCATCTTCTCTTGAGTCTTATTCTACTCTAGCCTGCACCGTCATTGTGATGGAAGCACCACTAACATCCCCAAAATTAGTTATTGCCCCTCTCCTCGAGGTTGGTAGTAAATCTTGAGTGTCTTATCATCCTCCTGCTTAGTTGACACATGCTACTCCTAAAAAGTGCATGTTCAATTTGTTGGAGGACATCCTGACTTTGTCCTCAATCTTTGCAAGATCGATGACTTTATTCTCACAAGAGCTTGGTGACGAAGACCTCGAGGGGCCTTCTTCCTTAGCCCTTGTTGTAGGTAAGTTGGTGCTACTTTAGGTATCCCTCCCCTCCAATCTCATTCTCCCTCCCCTTATAATGATCTAGATTGAGAGAAATACAACCTGTTGGTGAATTTGAATTAGAGTGGCACCCTCTTCTACATATTCAAATTAGTTTTGTGTGATTGTTTGTGTTACCTTATACTTGACTATATATGTTTTTTCTCTCACATGGAGTACCCTTTCTACCCTTGTAGATGCTTGGATACAGGGGAGAAAATCTATTGTACACTTGTTCTATTTGTCTCATCATTCTTCTTTGTGTTGTAAATCTTGGATTTTCATGTCGAGAATGATGCAAAGTGTGGGGGCATTTAGGCCTCTTCCATGTTGACCCGATTTTTATTTTTACTTTATTTTCATGTGTTATTCTTCATGTTCTAATACATTTGGAGTGTGATGATAGTTCATATATGTTATACTATTTATCTATCTATATCTATGAGCAGTTTTGACCCCAAATATTCAAATCCCCCTATGCTCTTGATTTCTTCATCTCTGCTTCTTTTCTTTGTGATGTTGTGGTTTTTATGTGTTGTCCCTCTCATGAAAACATTCCACGAATACATCTCACCATATATCTTGTGCCACATCATCTCTTTTCTTTCTCTTCTCCTTAGAATGGCATCCGCTTCTTTGTGTAGCACACATCATTCTAAGGGGGCTCTACCATATATGCTTTATTTTAAAAAAAAATCAAAAGATTAAAAATGACTCCTTGGTGTCTTATGTCTCATCATCTAGCTTGGGGAAACTTGACTAGGACATGTCTTATCTTTTTTGTGACTATCTTGTAACGCAATTTGCAGCAGCCATAGGCCTATATGCTTGTCATATGGTCTCTATCCATGCCATCCATACTTATCAACATCATCTTTATCTAATCAAATTGTCTTATCTTGTCTATGAAATTTTTATCATGTCTATTACTTTTCACTTTTTCACCTAACATGTTTGTCTACAACTAACATGTTTATGGTGAGATTGCAACTATATTTGTAAGATCAAATACTTGTGTCCTCTTTGCATTTTGGTGGGGCCCCTTCCATGTCAGGGTATATCGGACCGAAGGTTTTCTTCCTCTCTATCTTTAGTATATTCTCTTCAATCTCTTTCTACTTTAGCTTGCACATGCTTAGATGCATATTGTCGCTAAAGTGAGGGAAAATGTTATGGTGTAAAATTTCACCCTTATGCAATTTCCCACAACATCGACCTTTACTTTAGCTTAATAAGTTGATAATGCAAAAAAGTGCCTTCTAAGCCTTCATTCCCATCCATGCCTTGTCGTATTCTATTAATGGGGAAATTTTTGTCTAGGATGCTTTCATGTCACATAGACATTTGTACATCATATATATGTCCTAACAAGATTCCTAATCATGTGGTCGTTGGGACATTACACTGTCATTTTCTTGTGAAGTGTAATGTCTCTATAGTCATAAGCATGCCTGAGAATGGCTCTTTGGAATGTAATTTGACCATTTATTTCCCTCTTTTCCTCATTCAACTTTATTCTTTCTATTCAATTTCACACTCTCTCATTCTAACACTTCACTCTTCCATTCACTCCATTCTAGCTCTCCTTGCTATTCTACATCATTTCTCTTGCAGGTTCTCAAGCTCTCTACATCGCTCTTTCACATTCATCTCACGTCTTCAAAGCACTACTCTTCCTCTCGGCTTCACCAAGATTACAGTAGGGAGGGTAACCTTTATTTCATAGCATTATCATTCTTATTGTTAGCATATTGTTGTCTTTGCACATTACACATCTTGTCTTATCACTTTCTTTATCACTATTTCTATTATATTTTCTATTTGGTTGTCCATGGAGGTGGAAACACCAAAGCAAGGGTTTGACTAAGGAAAACCCCGAAGAGCAACCCCAACATTTTCTCATTTTCATGTGTGCAAGTTTTGTCGGTGAGGAGCTTGCGGGAGGATGGACCTACCATGAGTTGGATATATTTTCCTCCTACTCATCATTTTTCTTAGTACTTAGTTTATTTCTCTTTCGAGAGTGGTAGATCCTCTCAGTTACAATAAGAAATATACATAAAACCATAATCTTCATGTTCATTCTCTTGAAAAAATTACACATTATCTATTTTGATAATACACCTTCCTACATTCATAGCTATAATGACCATATTTTTTGTCATAACCACATTGTATTTTTGATCTATCACACCTTTGATTATTTCATTATGTATAACTATTGCTTCTTCCTTGATTCGCACATATGCATTAGCAGGCACCTCACTCCAAGTGACTATTTTATTTTTCATATCTTCAATAGGAGAAAGGAAAAGTAGAGGATCAACAACTTCATGATATTTATCATTACATCCATTGAGAAGGTTAGGACCAACATCAAATTATGGTTCTTCATTTCTAGTCTTATAGTTGTCCTCCATAGTGTGTAGTAGACTCTCTTCCCTTTGTAGTTTGACCTCATCTTTGTGCAATGGAACACTAGCATATGGTAGGTCATTAAATGATCATGAGGGAAGATCAAGTCATTTGCATTAGGAATCTAATACATGACTTAACTACAAGGAGCACTTAGGTCTTCCTTCTCCTTCTTGTCTACACATTATTCATTAAGTAGATAAGATTGGATTGTTTGAGCCATATCACAAGCATTTGACGCATATTTTTTCTTTATTGTACATTATTGCACTGAATCTTCTCTTCTTAGAACCATTTCTATTCTTTGTCTCAAATTTTACCTTTTACTTCTCCTTTCTACTATTCATTTTATTTTTATTTGATCTAATAGCAATAGTATTACCTTGTGTATGATCACATCCATATCTTGGTTGGTATTCATTCTAGACTTTCACTAATGTTACATCTAGATGTGTTTTGATGTTATTTGATAACTTGGGTTATTTGTATAGCTACATAAGTTCTCTTCATGATTTACAAAATGATTTTCTCTAAAAGTGATTGGACATGTTAGGATTGAAACCCTAGATATTTCTCAATGTTGTAGTCATGTGGAAATATATAAATGATCAATCTATGATATAACGAATGAATTGATATTTATAGAACTTAGTTTGGTCATAAAATCCTAAAAAAAATTTAACTTAGGACATGATTTCATTAATGTTGCATGTGGAGCAATTCAAAATCCTTTGAAACTACCAAAAGGGTAGCCTAGATATTGTGTAGGATTACCTGCATTTGAAATTCTAACCACCGCATTCATGGTTTCATGGTTCTCTTAATCATCGACCATTGATTTTGAATTTCAGAATGCATCCTTGGGGTACACATGATTTTTTGGGTGGGAAAGAGCCCACTAGTAGTTGTATGGTTCAAATCAAACATTAATGGTAGTTCTAGGTTTCAAGAATTAATGATAGTTTATGTAGGTTTGGGAATTCTTTGAGTGATCAAGAGGCATCCAAGAATATTTAAAAAATCGATGAGGAATAGGACATGAGAAACGAATCTATGATATTATAGGTTTAGACTAGATGTAGAGAGTGGATAGAGGAATTCCCATCCTAAAGTCCAAAGAAACTTTTCAAAAGAGGGAAAAGAGTGAATGAGACATTTGGAGGATGTACAAGATAATATCAAGGAGTGGACATCAAGAAAAGATTCCCAAGTGAAAGGAAAATTATTCAGATGTCTAAATGAATTCTACATAAGAAATAATAAGTAGTGAAAAAGCCTTAGAGAAATTTGTGAAAAAGGGGTATGAAAGTGGATGATGGAAATGGATATGGAAAAAGATACTTGAAAGGAGTTCAAATATCTAGATGTATTGAGAAATCCCACAAAAGGGAGAAAATGGAAGACTTGAAGAAATGCAAGGAAGGTTCAAAGGTAAGATGGGATGATAAATTTTTGGATGGATGTCAAGAGTCCACAAGAGACCTATGGAATTTATGGGGAAGTCTTGTAGAATTGGATGGTAGATGTGGATGAAGTAGAAGGAGGGGAATATTTGAATCCACCTAAAAATTTTGTAAAGAAGAAAAGAGGAGAGGAGAAAGAGTTTCAATAGGAAAGTAAGAGATGTTTGAATGTCTGGTGGAATATTGCAAAGGGATGAAATTAAATAAAAAAGGGAAGAATAAAGGGACATGTTAGGAGTCAAGGATTAGGGATACCAAGGAATAATTTCTATAAGGTATTCAAGTAAAGAAATGGCCAAAATTGTGACTTTGAAAGATAATTTAGTGTAAAGTCTTAGAGTGTGGGAGTTTGAGAAAAAACATGCTAGTAAGAGAAATTTTGAAACTCCAACAAAGAAAAGGAAAAAATAGTGGTCAAGGGAAAGGTATGCCAAGATAGGAAACTTTGGAACTCCATAGAAACACATGAAAATGACCAAAATTCATCTATATGTAGAACACTTTTGGATTTTACAACTTCTAACTTATAATGGGCACATGCGATATGAGGGAGAATAACACTTAGGAAACTTTGACCAAGGGGGAACCATTAGGAATTATGTTAGATCAATTATAAATGATGGGTAAAATGAGGCTTAAATGCACAAGGGATTTGGGACTCAAGTAAAAAAAAATCATTTTTAGATTGAGTCCCAATATATTCAATAGAAGAAACTACCAAATGGAAACCCAAAATTATGGGAAAATACCACCCACAAATGTGGTACCCAAATTGGGTCACAAAATCTAGTGTAGCACATCTTGGAGAATCAAATCCACAAAAAATAATATCTCTTACACTTGACATATGTCATCATAAATCATAACTCATTCCATAAATATGACACTCCATTTTTGGCTCCACAATCTCTTCAAATCATGCTCATGACATGTTTTATAAAGCTAGTCAAGATTTCAATGTAACTCCCTCTTACAAGCTCTTACATGTCACAATAATGTCATAAGATCCCATAAAAGTAGGTTGTCCCTTATTTTCTAAAGATAGGTAATTTAAATAACCTCTTACAACATCATACAAAGTATCAACACATGGAAAATATTCCCACCTCAAAATCCCACACCTCATTTTCAAGGTGAGGCAATATTAAATAGAATAAAATGTAAGAAAATAATAATTAAATTAAGTTAAATTCTAGGAACTTGATAATTTTGAGACACCTTAGTTTCCAATAATAAGAAAGACATAAATTGGCATTCCCATTTCACATGGCATAGTAATCAAAGATTAAATAACTCATAAATGAATAAATATACCATGTTTAATGACCTTAAATGAGTATTGGTAGGTTTGTAACCAAATATTTAATTAGCCATCAAATATGAGTTAAACTTAGATTTGTTCTATCATTTTCATATGTGCATTCTTAATTTATTTTTGATTTAATCTATCTGAGAAAATGGTGAAGCCATGCATAAATTATCACATGAATAATTCCCATGCAATAATAGTTATAAATTATTTATGACTTAGTATTTTGGGCGGAGCAAGAGATTTTGAAATTAGTGGCAATGACATTATTTTTGTATAAGTGTTATCTCATTGTTTTTTATTAGGGGTAAAACAGGTATTGATGGGGCCCTAAAACCCAGTACAAACAAGTTTTACAAGGACCTGAAACCCAAACAAAGAGAGAGTTGCATAAAGAAAAAGACGCATACCAACAACAACCTAAACAACAACAACCATAAAGAGAATGACAACACTAAAGGATCTGCATTAATCAGGATAAGAACAAGCCTAAAACCAAATTACAAACAAGTTTTGACAGGGACCTAAAACCCTTAGATAAACTTGAACATCACCTGAATCAACCAGGTGTCAACAAACCAACCTCTCAAATCATTCAAATTTGAGCCCAAAAAAATAGAGAGCGCAGTGGTGTAAACCACCAACAAGACCCTGTTACCAAGCAAAACCAATAAGCCCAAACACCCCACCTCAATAGGGGCTTTGTGATCCACAACAAAAAATTGCAAGAAATCAACTTCCCTGCAACACAATCTCACCTAGTAATAAGAAATCAACTCCATCTCCCCCTCTAAAGGAGCGATCTCTCCTCTATTGGAGAGGATGATACAATCAACTAAACCACCACAACCAGAAATCACCAGCACCCTCAACCTCCACCTCCATAAGAGAACCACCCACCTCAATAAGAACAACAACTGAGGGAGGTCCACCTCCATAGGACCTGAGGAGAAAGCCAACACAATAGCCAAGCAAGCGACCATAGCATCCTTCAGTAAACTCTGCATCGGGAACAAACTGTGGACCAAGAAAAGAGTCTCAAATAATAGCCATAGGTTCACCTTAACATCTTTCAAATTAGAACTCATTTGGGTTTCCAAAGAAATCCTGAAAAGTAACCCAGCTAAAAGCCAATAAACAATAGCATGAAGCAAGGAAATTGACACCATATGGGGTCTATAATTAAAAATTGAGAACCACCCAGCTAAGAGAACAAGGCCACAACTGATCTGAATAGAGTCCAAAATAGCAGGAGCCTTCAACCAATAAATTAATAGTAGAAAAGAACCCAGAGCACGCATCGCAGCCAAGTAAAACTTCACCGACAACCTCAAACCCAAATCATCCAGCTCCATCAATACCTCTATAAGAATGTGAGCAGAGAACCATTTTGAATAATGCATAACAAAAGCAACCCTAACCAAAGAAAACAACTGGAGTAACAGAATAAGATTGACACTCAGCCCAGCCAAAAGCACCCCATCAAAAACAAGGGATATAAACATGACCATCGGCTCCATTAGAATCTTAAGAGCACCCACAAAATGATGGAGCAGAGACCAAAAATAATACCAACCAGGCATAAGCCCGTCCCAAGAAATGAGACAAATCCCTAGGAGAGTAGAAAAAAACTCAAAGAACAAGCCCCCAAGACACAACAACTACCAAAGTAGACCAAGAAAAGTAGCATTAGCCTCCAAAGAGAAACACCCATTACATGAAACCAAGCATCTAGAATTCCACAACCACACTGAACCAAGATCATGAACTAAGATCCGACAGCTATCACAATAGCCGCAAAGGGAAAAAAGCACATAGAATACCCACAGAAGGAAAAAGATGGGAATAGAAAACCCATCAATCCATCAAAGAACCCACGACAATCCAAGCAAAGTATGTTTGGCAAAAAACAACAAACGCCCCATATAGCCAGGAAAATGCATAAATACCTAATTGCCCCTCACGGTCACAAAGACACCACCAAACAGAGGGCAAGACAAACACCAAGGAAAAATCTGGATACAACACCTCAGTAACAAATGAGCACAAGAGGGTCTCCACCACAACCACGGGCACCACAGAACAACCAAATCCATTCGAAAACAGATCCCGCAAGAGCAAGACAATAAGAAAAACCACCGAAGAATTCGCCTCCCTCAGATGATCATCCACATCTGGACCATCCTCATCACCATCGTCAACCTTTGAGGATTTTGAAATTCCACGAATGCTCTTCTTCCCACCCGAACCACTCATCGCTATTCTTATAAGTGTTATCTCATTGTTACTAAATAATGATCCTTAAATTTAGTTACCATATTATTTTTGATAAGGAAAATCAGGTTTTGAAGGGATCTCGAAACCCTTTACATTGAGAGAAGGTTGCCAAAGATTAAGCAACTAACACCAATAGCCCCAAAAAAAATAAAAAAGTTGTTATAAGATAAACCTAGACAAGCCAACAACTAAACCAATAGATAAACATCACCACATAAGTCAACCAAAGAAAAACTAAAGCACATTATCTAAAACCTTGGCCACCTCCAAATTACTAGAGATAACATTATCATGCATCTCTACCACGTCTTCAAGCTCTTGGAAAGAAATAGCAGCCCTCTTTTTGGTCCTGCTTCTAGTTTGCAAACATAGACCCTCATCCAAACTCTTCTCCATATGATTCTTACAATCAACATCAGCAATCGCCTCCTCATTCTCGCCGAGATCCAACTGTTTACCAGTCCACCTAAGGGATTTTTCATTTAGTAGAGTCAGTCCTTACACACTTGAATTAAAAGACTAGTTACTAATTTGCACCATAGACTAAAAATTAATACAAATCTTAAGTATTGAATTTGTTCCCCAATGATACAAGTTGCTCCTCATGAACCCTACGAACATTATCCTCTAAGGACACTAGCCTCTCCTCATGGTCCCTACCCATTTTCTCAGCATCCACCACCACCTTGTCAAGAACAACATTCAGTATTTTAAACTTGCTTTTCACCATCCATTCCTTTTGTTACAATTAACCAGAGCCACACATACACTCTTCCATTCATTAAACTTAACATTAAGATCCTTGACCTCCCGAAAAAATCCATTTAAATAGCAAAAGGAGATTTTTCCTCCCATCCTCTGCCATTCTACAAAAGACATCCAGGTCAATTTCATCCCAGTTCAAAGGCTTGGTAGAATGGGTAGCGACATTCTTAGGTTGACACTTCGGATCCACACCTTCACCATTCAAAGCATCCTCAAAAGGAGAATCCTCCAAATCGACTACTTCAACCTCCACCCGCTTCTTACTAGAGTTCACCACTGAGTTCGCCAATAGCTCTAAAAGCCCTTTCTTATCCTCAACCTACTTGAAACCCTTATAGTCAGGAGTCACCAACCTAGTTTGCATGGGTGAAACATCCCCAGTACTCTTAAAACCATCATCCTCAAGACCTTTTTCTTCCACACGATGCCCCTTATTAGCCTTAAAGTTCCCCTGTTTCCCCTTAACAGTATGAACAAGGGACCTCCAAAACCTTTCACCCCTTCCTCAACCAGGTTTATTCCTTTCCCACATTCCCGCTTCTCATCCCTCTGACCACCTTTCTTCCCCTTAGACCCCTTCTTTGCACTAGAAGACAACATCCTTCATTTTAGTATCAATCTCATAGCCTTTCGACCAAGAGTTAGAAACCTTCGGATCAAGGTCCTGTGCAGTCTTACCATCTTTATCTAATGACTCCAACTCTTTGGATCCATCCTCCTCATAATCTCCATCCCATTCCTCTATTGATTCCCCCGTGTCATAACCAAGCGCAAGCCCCTTACCTTTCCATCCACTAAAAATCTTAGGGATTTTAGGAATAAACTTCATTTTGATATAGTCAATGTTAAGAAGCATGAGACCCTCATGGAGAATAGATTTACTAGGATTTTTTCTATGATCTTCTATGCTAGTTTCCATGGAGAGGAGAAAATAGTAGGGAAAGGACACCAAACTATTGTGTCTAAAATGACCCAACAACATAAAATGGTATCCATAGATTACAGAACACCTACCATCAAGCGTGAAATATTTCATAATTTCTAGTGCCACATCTCTCCACAATGGCTTAATAGAAGAACGATCATACCCTCCGCTTCCCACACTCCTGAGCTTATCTCGTTCCTTACCCTTGAAGAAATTGGCTAGGGTGCACTTAGAAGCTTCACCGTCTCTGTAAAATTTCTTACCCTTCATGGGTAATCTTGTGATTTCAACAATTAAACCCTCAGCAACATTCACCTCCACCCCCTGGTAGTGCAACATTCAATTATTTCACCCCTTCACAAACACCTAAGTGACTTCAGAATCAAACCCATGCAGTTTAAGCAAATAAGGGAAAATGCCCCCTTTCTCCAGATGCTCCCACACAACAGCATTACCACTAAACTCCTCATAGGAGAGAGGCTCCTGTCTGCAATAATCTCCACCCATTACAACTAGAGACACCCTCATTGCAACCTTCTCCTTGTTTTGATGAGTAGAAAAAACTAAGAGAACAATCCAATAACAAAGCCAAAAGGCCCCCATAATTCATGTAAACTTGACAACGCGAGTACACCCAGCTATAATTACCACTTCCATGAGCTCGTTTCTATAAGATATATAATTATTAATCGAACGAGCTTTGAACGCTCCTAAACCAAATAGAGAGGAGATAAAGCCAAAATAATAAACACTTATCTCCTAAGGTTGCCACCACCATGACAAGACATTTGATCACGATAAATGGTGCTTTGGAGATTAATGGGGATGGCGTCATAAGAATGCCAACATTTATGAGACAAGACACCCACATTCGCAAAACCATCAGCTAGATTATTTGCCTCACGGAAGACATGTGAGATTTTATAATCATCAAAGGAACTTAGAATAGAAAGGGAATCCTCTATGATATGCAATATAGACCACGATGGGGGTTCATCTTCAATAGACAGTTGATAATATTAAGGGAGTCCCCTTCCAACCACAACTTTCTTACCCTAGCCTCTTTAGCAAGAAGGAGGCCATGGTAGGCTATTTAGTTACCATATTGTTATTGTATAGGGAAACCAAAATTTAAAATTACCATAAATATATGCATTAATCATGACCATTAGTATGTGCTACTATTATTACTTATTTAACTCCATAATAAATAGCATGACTATGATAGTGAAAGTGAGCACATAGTTAAAGTCTTAAAAATTAAATTAGCAAGTTTAGTATACTATTTTATTAATATTTGTAACATATATATCATTAATTAAACAACTTAATTTTGGCTATGATTAAGAAAGAGAGGTTAAATGTTTAGTATTATATTCTATTGTAGTAATATTTTTTGTATAGAAGCTTCTTGACTTCATCTTGATAAACTACTTAGCTTGTATCAACTTTGATTCTTTAGGGTCACATGAACTTGAAGTGGACAAGTATTAAGTTATGTAGTAAACCCATATATCATTAAAATACAACAATATGGAAATTCTTGTATGAAAACAAAATGGTTTCAATGTCAAGTGTGGAACTCTATTGCCACAATTATAAAATCCTATCATATTGTTTCATTATCCTTAGTCTATGAGTTATTAGATAAATATCCTTGAAAGTGTTGGACAAATCTATTCTTCCACTTATAATCTCAATAGAAAATAGTATAATGGTGTGTGGATGTATTAAACCAAATAGACATCATACTTCATGTGATATTAAGGACTATTTAGAATTAATCGTTTAGTTTTCTTATATTACTTAATGTATTTATGAATTACATGAGAATGTATAGAAAAGTCTTAAAGATTTAAGTTCTCAAATCATCTTAGCACAATAAATCCCAATAATCTAGTAATCAAACTTTTCATCATAAGTAGTTTTATGAACTATGAGTATGAGAGTACAGTTTAAGATTTAACCGTAAACTATAAACCCTAAATATACTTTTCTTCTAAAAATGAGTTTACATATAAATGTTACCATTATTTAAATTTACTTATAATATAATTGAATAAATATGATTTAGGGTTGACGATTTAAAGATTAAGATTTAAAACTTATCTCCAATATGTAAATCTTATATACATTTTACTTTTAATAATTAATTTACATACAATTTTTTTTATTATTTAAATTTATTTATATTGCAATTAAATAAATATAAATTAAGAATTAAAATTTAGACTTTACAATTTTAAAGTTTAGACTTTATGATTTTAAGTTTTGAGATTAAACTTTAGAATTTACAATCTAAAATTATATACCCAAAACCTTGAACCCTAAATCCTCATGTGTAGACCCTAATTCCTAAAGCTTAATTTTTAAATCTAAAACATTTAAAAAAACTTAAAAAGCGTTTTAAAAATGCATAAGCACCTACTTTAGATGTTGAACCAAACAATAACAATAAATATAATACAATTTAAGGATGGAAAATATTTTAACTATCCAACATCTTCACTCATATAATATTTTTTTCATTCTTATTTTTAATCATTTTTTTATTGTTTGATCAAACAAGCAATGAATGTGATGTATGCAATTAATGCTCAATGTTATCCTCACTCATATATTTCAATAAATGATTTCAAGTATTTGAGAATGTTAATATTTTCTAATGAAACTACATAATGTTAACACTTGCTCTAAGTTGACATGTTATACATATGTCGTTAAAGTTTATAAAACGTGTCACAACCTCAACTACCCTTATATATTGATCTTAACCAAATAACAACAATAATAAACACAATATAAATAATGGATGGTAAATAATAAAATAACATTTTCCATCACTTAAGTTATTTTGTTTACATAGATTTGTAGTGCTCAAATGGAATTCTAAGACTATGTTAGTGCAATTTTTTTGGTTGGACCATACACTCCAACCCCTTATTTCATTTGAATTATAATGACAATTCTATTTGAATGTTTAATTATTAATGCTATCTTTTGACCAATGAAAGATATAATGTTTAATGTAAAGGTGTTTTTACCTCTCCACTATTGTTAAAAATTATCTTGTTTGAATGATTTGTAATATTCGGTGTCATAGAAAAATGTAAAAATAGGAGCTAATGTTTTAGCTAGGCATGCTTTCCAATCTTGATGGGGATGTTTTGACTTGAATTGTTAGATGTTTATGAGTGACTAAAATTTCATCAATGTGATTTGATTTATATCAGTGTGTAAGCATATTTTGATTAGAGATTTCTTTGTCTATAAAGTCCTTGAACTAAATTAAATAAGATTATACTTCTTTGTAGTTTAGAAGTCATAACTTATTAAGAATATAACAAATGCCAATTATATGATTTTTAAAATTAATAGAAGACAATTATATCTCAAAACTTCAAAATACTTGTAACATAATATTTCCAATAAACAAAATTGTAATCAATTACATAATAAATCTATTTTTTAATAAAATACTATTATCTTTCTTATTTTTTATGAATTCCAATCAAATTCGCTATCATTTCCTCTATTTAAAAAAATAAAAACTTGCACGAAACATGCTCATTATTTAATAACGTAATGCAGATAACCAATGAAATTCCCGCAGTCAAAATAAAAAGAACCTGCAACTGTAGTACAGTTTGAATGGCGTTATATTTTATCCGTTGTGGAGTATACAAAAAAACCTCCAAAAAAAAAGAAAAGGGCCCCCACTTATTAGGTTACGCTTTCATCATAATTTGAAACTCATAACACTTACCTACTAACCTGCACATTTCTCACACCCACGTCACTAGAAAGTTCCCAAAGTGGTCTTAAAGATGTTGCCATCTTGACTTTTAGGGTTTGGATGATGTTATAATAGAAGTGACTTTTTTTATTAATATAGTAGTTGTGTGGTTGTAGATGAGTATGTTTGCTTGTTCGATTTTACTGCTATAAAATTCAAACACTATCGCTTTCCACAGGGATATAAAAATTGTCTTTCCACCTCAAATGTAATATACTTAAAAATGATTCTAGACTTAAGAATTCTTATCTTAGAAATGATTTTATGACTAAAAGTCTTCCTATCATATCATATCTTGAAATGTTGCTCCCTCTTTTATTCTTCAGTCGTTGGTTCCTTGAGATAAACACAATCTCCTCCCATCTAGATTTTAGGTCTTGGTAAGTTGTTCTAGAAATGACTATGTGATGCAATCACAAGTTAAGATGTTGTGAGTTAATTTTGTTTCTATATTTTTTATTTTTTAAAATCATATAAAATATTTATCAATAAATTTAATGATTCACATAAAAAATAGTCAGTACAAATAACTATTATAAGGTTCATGAAGAATTGTTTGGGTCTTTCTCTCTACACTTTAATTAAAAATAAATAAAAAATTAGTTTGATAATTGTGATGGAATGTAGTTTTGACTAGATATGATGTCATTGCAAGTTTCCTGAATTTTCACATTTGATTGGGTCTTACAAAGATTTGATTATAAGGAGACGTTAAGATGTTGTCTTGTTAATATTCAACATGATTCACTCTTATTATTCTTGTTGGTATTGGTATAACTAATAATTACATGAATTATGTGGCTTTTTTACATCTCTTCAATATGACAATTTGTGAACCTATACAAACTCAACTTATTTCCCCATTTACTAAAAAAGGCTTCCAACAAATAAATTAATATTGTTTTCTTTCCTTGCCATGTTTTCTTCGTTTGCCTTCATTTATGTGTTTCAATGTATCACATTTTTTGAATATGTATTCATTTGTTTTCACTTTTATTGAAATAAAATATAACATGTTTTATTTCTGGGTTACATTTTGATTTAAAAGTTTATGCAAAATACTATGTTTCAATCTTCAAACATAAGGAAAAATATATTAAATTTATTATAAACAACTTTTTTAATATGCATATGTATGTCCCTTAAACAATTTGTGGTACTCTTTCCTTTTTAAGCCACACGCATTAATGTTATGGGATAAAGTTTGTCACTTAAAAGTCCATTTTGACTAAAATAATATCATAAAATATAAAAACTATACTTGCAAATACCCAAGTAAGTTTACTTTTTGAAAATATATCTTATTTTAATATTAATAATTTTTCCTTTTATTAATAAACATAAATTTATTTTTAAAAATATTATTATACACCTCGTAAGCGCATGGAAATGGCTAAAAAAGGGGGTCAAAAAGGGGTATTTTAATTTTGAAAGAGTAATTTGAGATATCTAAGTTCTCAAAATTTGAATATACGATAAGAACAAACATTGTAGTACTTTGAATCTAATTTCTAAACTACTAAAGTTTTTAAAAAATGAGCAAGGTGAATAGAGTGAAATGCTAAGCATACATAAAAGTGTTTTTACTTTCATCACTAAAACATAACATAGTGTCTAGTGTGCATCCCCCATTTTTCTTGGTTAGGTATTTTTTAAACTAGTTGATAGAAATATATCCAAAAGTGAGTACTATAAGTGTGTATTCTTAATTAATTTTTTAATGATTTTTCAAATTTGATGCACCTTGAAAATTATATCATTGAGCATGAACATCCTATAACTTGCATAAAAATAGTTGAATATATATATATATATGAAGTATTGTTAAAAAAAGCTCAACTTATTCAAAATATTCAAAAAAAATTATGGATAGAACATTAAGAAGCAATTCATCATTTTGATGGTGGTTTCATCAATTTTTTTTAATAAATTAATAAATATAACAATGTTGAGGTTTGCAAATGTTATTGAATATGAAAAACATAACTTTGTAAGGTATCATAGACATCCAATTCTTAGGCTTGGCTATCCAAGCCTAAAATGACAAGACTAAAATTTGAACAAATATAATGCACTCACGTTACATAACATGCCCATATGTGCATGGATATCCGACGACTTCTTCGCTCTTCTGTTCGATTCTGGATTTTTTGATCTTTGATCTCTTTTCGATATTCTTCCTCTTTCATTGATTGATTCGATCCGACGCCTGCCCCTGCTGACGCCTGATTTCGATCTTACGATCTGAACTTCTTTTGAATGACGCGATGCCTGATCGGATCTTCTGATTTTGATTGATTGACGATGTCGACTGCAGATCTGATTTTGATGGATGTCCGGATTGAGCAAAGATCTCGGATTTTTTCGGATCTGACGGATTTCGATCGGATTTCGGCTGATCTTCCGGATTTTACTTTGATCTTTGTTCGACTTCGACGACGATCTTTGATCTCTCCTCTCTCCCTCTCTTCTTTATATATGCATATCCTGAGACACTTTGATTTTTTTTTGACATAATGCTATAAGCATATATAATATGGCTTGACCTTTAAACAAAATTTTTGACTAAAATGATTAAATAATGTATTATTATTTAATTATTATCATTTTTTGTGTTCTACTATTATTAAGTAATTTAACATATTTAATTAATTCATCCTCAATTATCATTTCCGACTAATTAAATAAATCTTTTTTAATTTAATAAAGTCCTAATTATCCTTATTTTCCCTGACCAATTAAAAAAATCTTATTTATTTAATAATGTCCTAATTAAACAGTATTCTTTCGAATTAATTAAATAAACCTTATTTATTTAATTATTTCACTAACTTCACCTATTCTTTTTTTTTAATTAAATAGCTATCATCAATTATTTAATTAACATCAAACACCCTCCTCATATTAAATAATTGTTACAATTTATTTAAATTCTCCAATATTCACTCAACATGATCAATTAATAAATAAACTTTATTTATTAATTCAATTACATCTTGCATGTTCCTCTCAAAATTAATTAATTTAATTAATTAATTATCCTCACACATTTTGATTGATCAAATCACATCCATTGATTAATCAATCTAAATTGTTGATTGATCAATCATGTCCACCGATTATTCCAATCCCACTAATTTAACAAATCTCTTCCCACCAATTATTCCAATTCCACTAATTATTCAATCCAATCCCACTGATTATCCAATCAATTTCCTTGATTGGATTAATCAGGTCAATTAACTACTCAATATATTTCCTCTCAACACACATTGATTGTTAATCTTGATCTTTGATCTTTGCATCCATGTCGTTCATTTCAAATGAGCATTTCTATAAAAGAAGCCTTCTTCTCACATTTTTGGCTAACCATGAATTCTTGATATTTACCATTCTTCACCATTCAACAATGTTCTTGAACTTGAAGCAAATAAGCATATACAAAATCTGAGAACCTTTTTCAAGAAGACAAATGGAGAGAGATAATGAAGGTGAATCAAAAATAGCTCAAGGAAAGGAGGGTGAATTGGTATCATTTATTTAGGTTTCCATATTGCTTTCATTCTTCATTGAATAGATTAGATATGAGATTAGCATTTGAATTCTCTAAGTTTAGTGGTTGCTTAGATTAGATTCATGCTTGATGTTGATAAAAACCTCATTTTTCGATCTTACACATACAAAAGACATTGTCATAAAATCTTCTGTTGTGATTAACTTGGATGATGAAGATGAAATTGCTAAAATGAGATTAATGTGTTGTTTTTAAAGAAAATGAATTTAGATGGGGCAATTGTGATGATCCTCCTGATGAGAGTGATCCACCATGTGTTGAATTTGGAGATGCTCCTAGAACGACACTTACTTTTGTCCCTTTAGCTAGTTGTTTGTCCACCCTATATGATGAACAAGATTGGGATGCAAATGAATTGCTTTAGGTCGGCTCCCATGTGTGGTGCTCTTTTATATTTGTTTTGTGTACTCTTTGTGTTTGCTTGCATGTGATGTGATCTCCCATGTTATGCTTCTTGGCATGACTTTGTGTTTTTGAGTTTTCTTTAGATGACCCTTTTTGCTCTATTGGTGCAAGGATGTACAAAAGAAATAAACTTGTCATGGAAGTCTTCTATTTATATCGTCATTCTTAAATATGTCATAAACTTTGTCTTAAATACTTTTGTCTTATGTTTTACTTTTGGGGATGATGCAAGGTGTTGAGACACTTAGGTCTCTTCCATGTTGACTCAAAAATATGTTTGTCCTCTCTCTCTATGTGTCATTCCTCCATTGTGCTCATTGTTCTGTGAGTATTTGGGGAATGATGCTAGTTTTGAGCTATATTACATCACTATAGAAAAGACGTATACTGACCTTGGATCATGGATCCCTTATGTGTTCATATTCTATGTTGTTTGTTACATTGAAATTGGGGGCAACCCCTTATCATGATGTAGCTTTATTTGGAAACATATCAATAGCATAGGGCTTTCCAAATAAGCTTTTGTGACCTTTTATTGTATGTCATTTATCATTTTCTACCTTAAAGAAATTGCTCACAACATGGTGTTTAGTAGTTTATTTAAGGTGGGGAATACATTTGTATTATTTGCTTCACTTTGTTCACATGTGTTTGACTTAATGATGTGTTGATATTGACATTGACATTTTTTGCTTCACTTTGTTTATAGACATTGAACATAGTGTTGCATTGAAATAACATTTTGATCATTTTGTAGCACCTTACCAGAGTTATCAGGGAGTCTAACTCTTGGTATCGTTGACATTGGTGCACACCTAGTGAATAATACACTTCACTAGACCAAGTGTGTTTCTCATTTTTCTACCTTGTCTTGGAGGCTCACCTAGTGAATATCAGACTTCATTAGCTCATGTACCTTCTTGTTTATGATTCACCTAGAAAATATCAGACTTTGCTATTGTGTGAGTCATAAATTCCTTTGGTGTGGATCCTAGCATAACATAGATTGCTATCCCATGATTATCCATACTTACCTTTTTGCATTTCATGTTGACATTGTATGTTTGTGGATGATGTCTTGTTGTATTTCACACATATGTGCATTCCTTTGTGCTTATGTTGGTTTGCCATGGGATCTTAAATCTTAGGAGCTTGATCACCCCTTTGATCCTTAGCTATCCTATCTCTTCAACATTTAGATAATCAGACCCCTCTTGACATAGATTTTCTACTTTAGTGTGAGTTTGAGCATAAGTTCATACTCTCACTAAAGTGGGGGATAAATGTAGCATCGTAAATCGTCACCCTTGACAATTTCATGCTAGGTTTTTCTCCCCATAAATTCTTGAGCCTTATTGGGTCCCTAATTTCCTAAATTATGCATTCTATAGCCCATTTGTACCACTTTTTGAGAAATTGTAAGAATTGAACAAATGCATCCAATCAATATTCTATCCCCGACACTTAATGTCCTAGAAAATAGGCCCAAGACCTATTCTCCCTAGGGCATATGGGTCCCTCTATTTTATCGAGGTCCAATTTTGGATATGTCGGTGTCAACATTTTAACATTCAAAACATCAAATTACAAATGTCGGCTATAGGGATTTAATTTTTGAGAAATTAGAGAAATGCCTATAAATACCTAGTTATTACATAATTTGAAATCTAACGAGAACTAAGGAGAATTTATGAGCAATGATTATTATAAAGAGCACTATCAAGCAAGTGAAGAGCAACATTTTCAGAGCTTTATTATAAAAATTCAAGATCCTAACATCATGTCAAATCCTATGTGAGTTTATGTGTGTTCATGTTATCATTGTTTGGTTGAGGCTAACACTTTTGTAGCTCTCCAAAACATTAAAGAAAATCAAGCAAGAATGATCCAAGAACTTGAGGTGATGTGTATGACTTCAGTCCTTCAAGGAATCCATTAAAGGGTGGTGAGTTACAACACTTTGTGATTTCATCATTCCTTCCTATCCATTATTATTTTATCATTGACATTGCCATTGTGGAAGTGAAAACACTAACACGAGGTTTGACTAAGGAAAGTGCCTAAATGGTACAACATCTCTTCTCTATGTGAATGCGCAAATTTTAGGTTTGAAGAGGATTGAAAGAAGCTTGAAGAAAAATTGTTGATTGTTGCAATTGAAGCCCTACATCTTGTCAATCTTGAAAGCTCACCTATAGAATTATCTGACAATGTTCTGAGAACTTTGCAACTAAGAATCAAAAGCTTAGATCTATCATAAGAGGACCTCAAAAGTAGAGAAAAAGTAGTATACAAGGACCAATATGCCCTAGGGTGTCTCGGTCCTCATATAGTGATTGGAGCCAAATTTTAAGGACTTGTACATAGTCCTTTGTACTTCCCAAATCTTCCTATAAGTTACTATTTCAATCTGTTGATTGTTAGATTATTGCATTTTACATATTAGGTCACATATTCTAATTAGGTTAATCATAGAAAATCAATTCCAAATCATTCCAAGACTCAATAGGATGGAGATTTAGGTCTGATTGGCTCACCTTCATGATTGAAAGTCAATATAAACACCTTGTGATCTCCATCTTAATGAAACAATAGAAAATAACCTACACAAAACACCCAAACTTGAATCCTAGGTTTACACATTAGACCTAGGGTTCCTATTTTTCTTTTCTTTTTTCAGCTTAGAATCCCATGCTTTTTTATTTTGATCAAATATTATTTTAATAAACTTCATCAAATTTTTATTACTTGCTTCAACTTGTCCATTCCCATGTGGATGATATGGGGATGAATGAGATATCACAATTTCATACTTAGAACGAAATTTAATGAAGTTAACACACCTAAATCACATTGCATTATCTACTGTAATTTTATTACGAACATCAAATCTAGTCACAATTTGTTCTATTATAAAATCAATTACCACCTTACTAGTAGATCTTCTAGTGGGAATAACCTCAACTCACTTAGTAAAATAATCTGTTGCTACTGTAATCCATTTATATACTGCACAATAAAAGATATTCCCCATTGCTAAAATGAAGCTTCTACTATCATAGATATGAAATACAATGCACCTAATCCCTTCAACTTATTTGAGAACCTTTGACATGCATCACATCTTACCAATTTTTGTACATTAGTGCAGATAGAGTTAGCCATCAATATCTAGCATTGATAATTCCATGAGTTGTAGTATTTGCTATGAAATGACCACCACATACACCATTATGCATTTCTAATAACACTTTACCAACTTCCTCTTCTTCTAGGAATTTTAGGAGCAATCTATCATTACTTTGCATCATGTTCCCATCAACTATTACATACTATAGGAGAGGGGGACCAACCATGTTCAAGGCCCCAGGTCACGGAGAGCCAAGAGTGGAAGGATGCCCTAACTTACCTCACTCTAAAGGGGTGTTTTGAAATGAGGGATGAGAATGATGAGGACTATAAGGTCCTTCAATCACTCTTCAGACTCGAAACTCAGAATGGGGCTAGGCGAGCCAGTTTTTGGGTTCAACAATATACCTCAGGGAGCTCTCTAACCGAGGACATAAGCGCGGTTCTGGGACGATAGTGTGGCATGCTGGTGGCCGTACGACTAGAGGTTTGAAAATACAGTGAGAACTTCTAGAAAATGAGTTGAAAACCTAGCTAATGGTTTATAAGGGATCAAAACAAAATTATGAAATAAGAGATATACAAACAAATGTGATAAAAAAAATATATTAAAGCTAGGGTGACAAAGATGATCTCACAAAAGAGCCTATTCACCAGCTAGCTCCAAATACATGTCCACCTACACACAAGAAAGAGGAAAATTGTTGGGGGGCTATATAGGGGTTTGCCTCAGTTAGACCCCCGTTTAGGTGTTTCCATCTCCATGGACATCCAAGATCGCAACAATGGAGAAAAGTGTGATAAAGGAAGGAAGAAAGTAAAGAACACAATAAACACGACAAAATAGTAATGTGCTACTCAACCAAATCATAGAGGAGAGGAGTGAAAATGCTTACTACCTCCACCAAGAGCTTACTAGCTAATGGAGGAGAAAAAGAGGACTCAAGCCCCTGTTGCAATGGTTTGTTCCACACTTGCTCTACAGAGTTGATGGAGTGTTGTTGTTGCTGCTATGGAGTGCCAAAGTGCTGCTTGAGAGTGATGGATGCTAAGAGAATGCTTGAGAATGCTAAAAAGAGTGTGTAGAAGATCAGTTAAATGCTCAGAAGATTGTCTAGAGAGACGAAATGCATGAGGGAGGAGTTTTTTTGAAGGTGGGATGAGAAAAATGGCCATATTCAGGTTGGTTTGTTGAAGAGGGGCATTACAAACCAACCCCAATGGGAAGTGTAACACCTCTGCTAGCTTCAGACGTAAGAATCTATCAGGGATGTAAGCATGCCGCGTGGATGTCTGCGTGCCATGCGGGCATCCCCAACAGTTATTCTTCTACCAACGCAAAAGATAGATGCCAAGTGGAATGAAGGCAGCAGGCTGATGTGGATTTTTTCCTTCGGATTTGGTTTTCTAAGGTGAGGAAGTGTAAAAGGGGAATTTGCATAAGGGGTGCAAATTCACTCCTATACATTTTTCCCCCACTTTAATGAGCACAAATACTGATGAGTGCTTCAGTAAAGTAGATCAGAGATGTAGTAGGGTTAGAAATGTATACTTGAACCATTAAGGAAGCAGACTGCGATCTAGCGAACTCAGAAGCACAGGACAAGATAAAGACTTCATAGCTCCGCAGAACTATGAAGCTGTAAAATGAAAGTTTCTTACAGGCATGTTGACCTACAAGGAGGTGACCCCCAAGATCTTTCACATGAAGGAAGCCCCAAGAAAGCACCTCACAAGCCAGTAGACCTGTGAGGAAGGTGTCCTCCAAGATCTCTCACATGAAGGATACCCAAAAAAATGCCTTACAAACCCATAGACCTGCAAGGAAACGTCCCCCAAGATCTCTCACATGGAGGAAGCTGAGAAAGCACCTTACAAACCCACATACCTGCAAGGAAAGTGTCCTCCAAGATCTCTCACATGGAGGAAACCCAAAGAAAGTTCCCTATAGATTCGCAGACCTATAGGGAAGGCGTCCTCCAAGATCTCTCACATGGAGGATACCTAAAGAAAGCACCCTACAGACCCACAGACCTATAGGGGAGCCACCACCAAGATATCTCGCATCGAGGAAGCTCAAAGGAAGCATCTTATAAGGCCAAAAACCTATAAGTAGGTATGCCCCAAGATCTCTCACATGGAGGAAACCCAAAGAAAGGGGACTCCGCAGAGTCAGAAAGCAGCTTCACAGGCACACCCGTAAAGCGACATATTTATCCACAGATAGAACATGTTAGAAAGCGGCCACACAAGAAAGTAAGGGAACAGTCACGTAGACTGCCAAAAAAGTTGGAAAAATTTCAATGGGGTCCCTCGGGAATCCGAAGTAAAGAAGGGGTCTCTCAAGGGACGCGTTGTTCGAAAGTATGGAAGAGATGTTTCTTTCTCAAATCGATTCATCATCAAGGAATCCTTTTGAAAGATATTCACTTCATCAAGGAATTCAAAAGGAAGAAGATGCCCCCATGTGAGGGGAAGGTTAAAGCTACTCCCACCTCAGAGGAAGGTTCTCAAGTTCTTTCTTTATGAACCCATGACGACGAAAACACATTCCGTTAGGGTTTTAAGTCAAGAACACAATTCTTGAAAATAATTTTGTGAAGATTCTTGAGAAAATATTCGTTGGTGACGAATGCGTTTTCTGAAAATTGAAGTGTTATAGAAGTGGCATTGTCACACATGAAAGGGACAACTCAAGAAAAGAAGAGAGAAAGATAAAGGAAAAGCTAAAAGAAAGCATCACAAACAAAGGGCATAGGGGTAGCCTGATATTTCGGGGTCAAAACTGCTCATAAATATATATATATAAGTATAGTAATAGTATATAAAATGAATTGTCATCAACCCCCTACTATATCGAACCATGTGAAGAAAGCATGAGAAGAAAAAGTAAAAAATAAAAAAATGGATCAACATTGAAGGGAAGCCTAAATGCCCACAACACTTTGCATTGTCCCCAATTTATCGAAAATCAAGTCACAAATATGGAAGAATGATGAAACAAATAGAAGAAGGTTTACGACACAAAAACCACGCCTATATCCAAGCACCAACAAGGGTGACAAGGGTCATCCAGGCACACATAGCATGATCACAGGGGAACACATCACAACACACACACTTCTATTCTAAAGATAAAGAAGGGGCCTCCCCCTAACACTGATCGACCAAGAGGTCATCTGCTTCCCACTCTAGATCATCATAGGGGGAAGGAGGACGAGCCTGTAGTGGTGGAAAGTTAAGAGGAGGAGTGTCTGATCCTCCCACAACAAGGGCTAAGGAAGAGGGCCCCACAAGGTCCTCTCCACTAAGCTCTTGTGGAGCTAAGGTCAGCGATTTTGCGAAGATCATCGACAAGGCTGGAACCTTGTCCAAAGAGTTAAACATGCACTTTATAGGAGTGCCATGTTTCACCTCAACAGACGGAGAAGGCTATGCTCAAGATTCACCGCTAGACTCATTGAGTGATTCGGGAGCGGTGACAAACTCATGGGAAGCCAGGACTGGTTCTGTCACTAGGACAAAACAAGTTAGCACGAGACAACCTTTTAGGGAAGGTGGGCTCCTCTTGCATCCTCCATTGCTAGAGGGACCACTCTCCACCTTCTGCTCCGTCGGGGGACGTGAACTCCCCACAGACGAGGCAAGAGGTGCAGAGGAAGAGGAGGAAGTGAAAATCACATTAAATACCACTAAAGTGTTCGTCATATCTATGGGTTTCAGGAAAGGCGAGACATCCAGAAGGACATCAACATAGGTAGCTCTATTGAAGGAGTGATGAACTCCTGCAACTTTTTAGGGTCAAGCACATTTGTACTCACAATGGAAGTCAAAAGTGATATGAAGCTAAATTGAATGAAAGTAAAGGGGAGGAGAGAGGAGGATGTGGTAGGAGGCCCTGATATAGGGGTGGTCGTTTCCTCTTCCTTCCTCTATAAGGAAGCTTGCTCAACCATGAGAGCCTTTCGTTGGTGCTTGCGTTCACACGTGAGGAAATTTTTGTGACTCTTTGAACTAGAGGCTGGAGGCTGCGAAGGAACAAAAGGCTCCTGCTCAGCCATGGGAGTGTCCAATACATCCATTTCTGATGGAGGAACAGACTCCTGAATGGGAGCAAGAGGAACGGGATGGGAAGCAACGGGGAAAGTTGACTCAAGTGCCTTGGTAGTGGGCCTCTTCCCATTCACTGCTTTGGAGTAGGAGTGGTAGGAGGCCACAGAGGTCAAGACATAGAGGATTCCCCACGGGGGCCTTTTCCTCTACCATACAAATAGTACCAAGGTTCAGGCAACTTAGTAGGGAGGTCTGATATCCCGATCTTGGGTCTACACCAAGGAGGGATCATTGGAATTAACAGGTAAAAGCCAGGCTTGCTCATCCAATATTCCTCCCAAGAAAGGGGAGCATATGAGTTATCTTGAGAGTAGACAAGCTTCTCCTTCCCTTTTCAAGAAGAGGAGGCAGCTGGCTGTTGTGCTACAAGAAGAGCCAATTTTGGTTGTCCCTTGTCCCTAGTCTTATACTTCACATAGTTTTTGTAAAGTAGGTTTGTTCTTGGAGGAAGCAGACCAATCGGGGTGGGCCAAAAATGGTCTAATGAATATCCCCCATGGGACACCAGAGGCTGGTATCTAGTGTCATGCACTACGTACACAACACCTTCATGGGAGAACTTTAGGAATTTATAAATAATAGAGGCGATTCCATTCATGGAAGTTATCCAAGGTATGCCTAGCTTCATCCTGAACAAATCCGACTCTGGAATGACATCGAAAACCGTGTCAACAGCCCTAGGTCCAACTAGGACAAACAAAGTTATCGAGCCATATGGCTTCAAACAAAGACCATCATGTGTACAGATGGCATATTTTGCTTCTTCGTACTCTTTTCCATGTAGTGAGTTAAGCCACAATGTCTCTTCTATAATAACATTCACTTAACTTGTGGGGTCTACTAAGACTACTATCACAATGCTACCATTGAGGTGAGCATGAATGTAGAGGGGAGAGGGCTTGTTATTCAAGGGCAAGTCCCGCCAAGTGAATGTCACATCTAGGGATATGGGTACAGGTTGTGCAATAGAAGTAACCATGACCATGTTAACATAGGCCTCAGGCTGTTTGATAGGATCGGTGGGATCAACAATCATGTTAGCAGAATGTGACGGAAACAGGTCCATGTATATCTGCAATTCACTATTCACTTTCATCACCAATTTATTCATATTTGTTTGCTTCCATCGAGATGAATAGTACTATCCTCGATGTAGTCCTGTATCTCATGACATAGGCGCATACAACATTCGGTATCATGTCCATTGACTAAATGGTATTGACAATAGGTACTTGCATCATACCAACTAGGGTAAAGTTCCTTAAGAGGTTTAGGGTTCGACAAGGTTACAAACTTATCCTTCACTAACGTTTGCAAGATGGAAGAATAAGATTCTGCCAACATTGTGAACTTTTGGTTGCATTTGAGGTCGTTGTCATCTGCAGCGGCTACTACATTTGCAATACCCTTTCCTTTCCCAAAGATCGATATGATGGACTTTCCTTCAGAACGAGAGTGTAAGGAAGATCCTGCGAACTAAACTACCATTTGTTGATACTCTCGTAGGGCTACACACAAATGCGCGAAAGAAGGATAATTCATAAGGGAAAACTTCTCCTGCCAAGGCCTTTGCAAGTTCCCTATGAATACCTTCTGCACGTCATAATCAGACAGTGGATACGCGATTTGTGAGAAGAGCGCTTGATATCGCATGATGAAGTCTTTAATCTTTTCATTATCACCTTGTTTGCATCGGACGAGATCTGAGAAGGTCATCTTGGCCCAATTTTAGCTTGGAACTATCATAAGAATTGGTTTACAAGTTGGTCAAATGAGAAAATGGAGTTATTGGGCAAGGAACAGTACCACTCAAGTGTTGTATCCTTGAGAGATCGAGGGAATAGTTTTTCCATCAATGCATCGTGATGGAAGAAATTTGTGCATAGGGAATTAAAGGCAAACACATGTGTTTGTGGATCCCCTTTGCAGCCATATTTTTCAAATTTAGGAATCTCCATTCCTTAAGGGAAGGGAGTGTTCAAAATTGTGACCGACAATGGGCTATGCTGGAAGAAGGGTTGGAAGATAGGTTGGGCAGAGGCTTGGGAGAGACTCGCTAATTGGCTCTGCATCTTACCCATATTTTGAAGAAGAGTGCTCATAATGGGGTCGTTAGAAGATATAGGGCCAGAGGAACCCCCTTCAAAACCACCGTCGGAGCCACCACCAGACCCATTGGTGTGGCCTTCATTGGAACCACTGCCAAAGCCATTGCCACTAGTAGGACCTCTATCAGAGCCATCTCTACTTCCAAAGCCACCACCATGACCTCTGCCAGAACCACTTCCACCAGCACCACCCCTATTGTCGAAGCCACCGCCACTACCAAAGCCCCGATCGCTATCTTGCCAAAACCTCCATCGCTAGAGGTAATAGGAGGGGTGAAGCTAAAGCCCAAGGGGATCTTGTTGACTTTGATAGTTTCGGATCCCTTGGAGGTAGAGGGGATGCTGGTCGAGGGTACGACATCGGCCATGTACATAGACGTAGGAGGCATTGATATTCCTAGCTGTCTCTCATGGTCTTCAAAAGTGGCCCTTTGCATAGTGTTAAGATTGTTTGGAGGAGCACATGCATTAGTCAGACTAGAGAGACTAGTCAAGAGTTCTATGCTTGTTCGATCTTTTCCCACCATATACTTTAGTTTGTTGATAATACGGGCGGCCCTAGCCAACTTCAGGTCTCTTTCCAAGTGATGTTCTAAGTCACCCAACCCTTGGCTGAGGGCGGAGACATATTCTGAAGGAATGTGAACAACCTCATGCTCGTCGACCAACAATGGTGTGGGAGATGTAGGAGGAGTGGGGACGTGGTTGGTCTTGTTAGAGAATCTTACCTCTCCCCTTGACAACTGCTCCTGTGTGGCGAGAACAACAACGGATCCAACAAAAAAGGCCTGTAGAGAAGCCAATAGTGACCTTCGTCCTCTCCATCGGAAGGAGTCGTACACTTCTCATGACAATATATTCGAAGGTTGTGGATTGGGTTGTGATGCTCATAAACCTTCACAACACTCAAGGGAAAAACAATCACAAGGTATAAGGGAAAAGCCTCAACACCAACGAATGAGTAGATGTTGGTTCACGTCGGGTTCACCAAAAATGTAAGAGAGGGGGACCAACCACGTTCAAGGCCCCAGGTCATGGAGAGCCAAGAGCGGAAGGCTGTCATAACTTACCTCACTCTAAAGGGGTGTTTTGAAATGAGGGACGAGAATGATAAGGACTATAAGGTCCTTCAATCACTCTTTAGACCCGAAACTCAGAATGGGGCTAGACGAGCCAATTTTTAGATTCAACACTATACCATAGGTAGCTCTCTACCCGAGGACGAAAGTGCGGTTCCAGGACGACAGCACAACGCGCTGACGTCTCTCAGGTGCGTTGGCGTCTGTACAACCAGAGGACCAAAAATACAACGGGAACTACCAGAAAACAAGTTGACAACCTAGCTAATGGTTTCTAAGGGAACAAAACAAAATTATGAAATAAGAGATATACAAACAAATGTGATAAAGAAAATATATTAAAGCTAGGGTGACAAAGATGATCTCACAAAAGAGCCTGTTTGCCAGCTAGCTCCAAATACATGTCCACCTACACATAAGAAAGAGGAAAATTGTTGGGGGGCTGTATAGGGGTCTACCTCAGTCAGACCCCCATTTAGGTGTTTCCACCTCCACGGACATCCAAGATTGCAACAATGGAGAAAAGTGTGATAAAGGAAGGAAGAAAGTAAATAACAAAATGAACACTACAAAATAGTAATGTGCTACTCAACCAAATCATAGAGGAGAGGAGTGAAAATGCTTACCACCTCCACAAAGAGCTTACTAGCTAAAGGAGGAGAAAAAGAGGACTCAAGCCCTTGCTGCAATGGTTTGTTCCACACTTGCTCTACAGAGTTGATGGAGTGTTGTTGTTGCTACTATGGAGTGCCAAAGTGCTGCTTGAGAGTGATGGATGCTAAGAGAATGCTAAAAAGAGTGTGTAGAAGATCAGTTGAATGCTGAGAAGATTTTCTAGAGAGATGAAATGCATGAGGGAGGAGTGTTTTTGAAGGTGGGATGAGAAAAATGACCATATTTGGGTTGGTTGGTTGAAGAGGTGCATTACAAACCAACCCCAATGGGAAGTGTAACGCCTCTGCCAACTTCAGATACAAGAATTTGTCAGGGACGTAAGCGCACTGCACAGATGTTTACACGTTGTGTGGGCATCCCCGACAGTTATTCTTCTATCGACATAAAATAAAGATGCCAAGTGGAATGAAGGCAATGGGCTAATGTGGATTTTCACCTTCAGATTTGGTTTTCTAAGGCGAGGAAGTGTAAAAGGGGAATTTGCATAAGGGGTGCAAATTTGCTCCTATACACATACCTTAAAGCATGCAATTTTAGTGTCCTTTTCTAGTTTTCATTCATCTCAACAAGAAAATTTATATAAATCAAGTGATATACAATATCCTTATACCAAGGAGAGTTTTATGGATTGCAACTTTTTTCACAACCAAGTTACCTCCACTTGATTTATTTATGCAGCTTTCAACTTTGTTGCTACCTTTAACTTAGCCAATCCCCATCCTCTAACTAAATTTTTGATCTGCACTTCAATATTAAATTCTTGGATTTTATTAATCCATATGCACCTTCTACCTTTTACTTTATATTGTGTAAAAATGTCCTTAAAAACCACATGTGGTACATAACCAATCATTTTATCACTTACCAAGTATGGTCTAAAATTATTCATAGGCTTCACTAGAGCATAAGCCTATTTCTCCATAATGTCACATTTCAACTTAGTATGTTGAAGAGAATTGTTGAAAAAATGAAATAGGTTAATCATATCATCTTTATTCTTTTGCAATAATACAACTACAATGTATGATATGACATAAAAGAAAACAAATAAAAAAGGTTTGGAAAAATCAAATGAATATAATATTGGAGCTTGCTTCATCTCTCCCTTGATTTCACAAAATGATTGTGTTATCTCACCCTCACATTTTATATTGTCCTTTCTTCAATAAAATTAATAATAAATCAATTTACAAAATTAATCTTTCCAAATAAAGATTGAATACCTTTGATTATTTTAGGTTGAGGAATTGTGTTAATTGTAACAAATCTTTTTGGTTTGATTTTAATCCCATCCTTTGATACTATATGTAATGCCTATGATTTGAAAGTGAAATGAAAGCAAACTAGAATGTAAACTATCATGAAAGTTCCTATTTCAAAAACAAACAAAACCTATAGATAGAGCTCATATAAGAGATGAAAACAAAAACATAACATCAAATGTAAAGCAAATGTTACCATAACCTCCATTGTGAATTGATTTTCTCCTTGACTAGTTGGAATGTGGATGCTCCTTGCTTGAAGATACCTATTTTGACAACATGCACCTAGCATAAGTGATGATTGATTATGAATGAAGGAAATAATGCTTGAGTTTATAGACTTTTGGAAATGGGAATAGATGATCAAGATTTGATTAAATGCTTATGTCATTCAAGGCATTAATAGACTTGAAATTTTATTTAATAAATTAAATGCATTGGATTAGACATGTACTTTACAAAAAATAAAATAAAATTTAATTTTTATACTACTATTCCATGAACCAATAGAAAGAAAGATAAATGACATGTTTACAAATATTTTTAAATATATATATATTTTATAGGATTGTTGCTCAAATTTTATAATTCTATATGCTCATTGACTAGATTAATAAAATAAATTGAATGCATCAAACACATTTGTATCCCTCCCAATGATTAAAAATGTATAATTATTCATTACCCTTTATTAAATACTTCTTTTCTTATTGTTAATTTAAAAAATATTTTAAACTAATCTATGTAAATTTTATTTATTTTATTGTTAATTATTTTAATGACAATCTCTCATATTTTCTTTATTTCACCTTCTTAATAAATTAAAATTGACTCAAATATGATAAAAAAATTGTATTCATTGGCCCACAACCTTTGAATAAAAATAGTGTCATTATCATATAGTGTCATGAAAATAACTTTCAACTTTTTTATATTCAAAATGGAAAAAGTTGAAAGATTTTGTAGCTTACCTCACACTAATAGTACTATTTACAACTATCATCTAATAGAATGATAGATAAATTAATTTTGATATTTCAAAAGAAATTTGAGAGAAATAATACATTATGAAATTAATATTCCTACGTGCAATAAGAACTAATAATAAGAAAACAAAAGGTTACTTAACCTATAACACAAGTTTAGCAAAAGAAAATTGGATTTTTTTACTACAAGCAATGAAATCATACAATAAAAATTTACTCTTTTCAAGGCACACGTTTGTATTCATTTGCTTTAGTTTTATTTAAAACTTTGCTCTATGTAAAACTTTTAAAATGAAATTGACTAACAAATTTTCTTAATTGTCCATTCACGATTCCATATTGCATGGGTTAATACAATTGTGAAAGCCCTATCATTTAAAAAAAACCTCCTTTTTGTGCATTTGTTAAATTGCTTCACTACATGGAGAGGAAAATGTGATTGGACAACCGGACAACCCAAATCATTGTTCTTTCACAATTTCATGAATTAATCGTATGGTCAAATCTCCAAAGAGTGATATAGGAAAGCAAACACAAATTTAGACAATTTTGATAACAATGTCACAAGTTCAAAGATTGTTTAATCTACACATCCACCCTACATTCTCATCCCAACACATGCACACATGTATAACAATGTGTTTGCAATCCTAAAGAATCAGGGGGAGGAACACCCTCAACCATTGTCCACACAAGATTACTAGAAATCCATTTGGTTCCTTCTTTATACGATGTTTCAAAATAATTTTTTACATTGAAGGAATCAAGAAACCTTCCATGCATTGTTTTTTTTCAATACTAATAATATCATAATCTTCTAGCTTGTGTATCTACATATCCATTGAATTGTTTGAGACAGTTATTAATTATAATACAAGAGAATCTACATGAGGCACAAACATACCTCTTAAGAAGAGTATAATTTAAGTCACATACATTGTAGTCAACATATCAACTCTTTAAATTGAAGTGGGCGCCCACAAAGCAAACATCATATTGACTTTAAAGTCCCAATGATTTACCCTAATAACTTAAAAATATGCTTCAAAAGTCCCAATGATTTACCCTAATAACTTAAAATATGCTTCAAAAGTCTCAATGATTTACCCTAATTACTTAAAAATAAGGAAGAGCCCATCAACCTACTTCAAGCTTTCAAACTCACCCACCAGCCTCCCATTCTTTTTGAACATAAGTGCTTCCACACCTTAGAAGAAGCTTGGGAAGCAAGGAAGTTTCTAAAACCAGACCTCTATGTCCCAACTACTTTGACAAATGGACGACATTAGAAGCTTCCAAAGATTCTTGCATGATAAGCAACTTGGTTGTTAGAGGCCTATTTGGAAAAAGAAGTGGGGCCCACCCGCCACACAAACGTGGACGTGTACCACCCGCACTCGGGTCGTATGGACGACTGGGCCGAGGGGATGCGTATCTCCTAATCACAAGTCCAAGTCACATGAGCTTGGGTCTCGGTCATATGGGCCTCTGTCGGCGGATATTTCCGCGTAGAAATTTCATGCCTTAGTTGGTTGTTCGTCGGTAATTCCGTTTCGCGTTTGGCGTCGTCTGACGGGATATATAAAAAGATTTGGGGGACGGTCTAATTTACTCGTTCAAACTCAGAAACGATTTTTGACAGGCGATTTGTTCGTCGTCTAATGCCACATTCGGGGAATATGCTTGTGTTACTTGGTCGGGTATTTTGCTTATATATTTGGCTTCTCTGCGTGCCTGGTATCTGAGGGTATTATTATTCTCTTTGTCGTGTCAAAGACGATTGGATTGACTGTTCATATACAAACAAGAAGAGAATTGAATAAAGTAGAGGCCGTGGGTTTCGATCTTGAGATCGAGCTAAGATGAGGGCGCCTTCTATTTTTGCATGTTTGCCTGGGTTGTCACCGCATTTTTTATCTCAATCTTCGGAAAAGGATCGTTTTTTTGGTGGGCTGAGCCAAAAACCCTTGCCGCCCCCACCTCCCTCTGTCGAAGTTCTTCCCTCTAAGGTAGTTTTTATTTAGTTTAGTTTATTATTTGTTGTAATTTGAATTATTGGACTTGTTTTTTCTTGAAATGGATTTGATGTTCTGGGCTATCGTAATATTTGAGTTGCTGTAATGGGTGTTACAATAATTTTGCAATGTTTGTGTTGTTTTTGGATGTTTGTACTGGTTAGGGTTTTGTAAATTTGTCCACGTTGTGATTTTCCGGTAATTTCACCCTTTCCCTCCTATTTTTACCCTTGCTTTTGTTCGTATGGATGCATTAAAGTTCTCCGTTGAAATCTTAAGTTTATTGTTTCTTGATTTTATATTAGTTTAGGGTTTTGGTAATGCCTTTATTTGGAATCTTGCCTGTTTTTGCCCCCTTTTATTGGGTGACTGAATTAACGTTGCCTGTTGGTTAGTGAAGAGATTTGAATTCATGTAATAGGAATTATAAGTATGTACATATCTTTACCTTTTTCTTTATGTTTGTACTGGTCAGAGTTTTTAAATATATCAAGCAGTTGGGATTTGTTTCCTTTCTTCATCTAATTGAATTCTTTTGATGGTTAGATTATATATTTGATCTCCCTTGATGCTTAGATTATATATTTGAATTCCCTTGATGCTTAGATTATATATTTGAATTTCTTTAATTCATGGTCAATAGATTTGAATTCTTGTAACAAGTATTGAAAGTGTTTACATCTCTACTGTATTTTTTTAATCTTTGCATTGGTTAGGTTTTTGTAAATATTTTTAGTATTTGATGCATATGCTTTTCCATTTCTTGCTGATGTTTTCTGTGTTTGGTATCACTCAATTCTTATAAATTTTAGAGTGATCAGAAATTATTCCCTATTTCAACAATTTACTTCAAGTTATCAGCATAGTCACTTGAACATATCGGTGGGAGTGTTTTAGGGTACAAAAGTCTGAAACTTGTAGTTGTTTGGACTTTGGAGGTCATATGGTAAAGTGAAACTCAATACCAGCCGAAGATGTTCAAAACAAATTATTAAGTAGCAAACCCTATTCCATTCAGGGCCCAAACCTGCCTTAATTTAAATTATTTATAACCCATGTTAGGTTAGAAGCTTTGAGAAGCCTGGAGGGTTTGCTGGGTGGTGATTGTGCCTTTTCTTTGGCCAAAGAATGAAGGTCTGATGGCTGGATGGCAGCAATTGTTTGTGGTAAGGATATTCCACCCTTGCATGTTTTGGGCACAGATTTCATTAAGGAGTAAGCTTTCTGGAGAGTGAGATTCATTTGAAAGACTATGAGGAGTAGGTCTGCTGGGCTGGGTTCTAGTATCCCAGTTTGAACAAAAGTCTCTAGACTACCGATGGACTTCCTTATCAGAAATTTGACACAAAAAATGACAATATATATAAGTGATAATTTTCTGGATTTCTAAATCTAAAGTTGAAACTAGAAAGTATATCCGTAGAAGTAAGAATAGGAGCAATTCTTCCCTTAAAAATACAACAAGATCTAATCATAAAACTCATAGCGTTGTAAGGTTTGAAATATAAAGCTTTGAATTCTTTAAATTATTTCATGTAAGCTGGTAACCTATCTCCAGGTTTTGAAATGTTTCCCGTGCTTCAATTGTCAAATTCGGAAAATTATCCGGTAGTTTGTAACTTTACAGCCATTTTTTAACAGTTTCAAGAAGTTTTCTTGCTGGGACTTATCCTGTAAGTTTCCAATATCATTTCCAGGAGTTTTTCAAAGTTTCTGTCATTATTGATTCCTTTTTCTTGAGAAATATACAACAAAATTTCATCCATTCCCTGATCTTCTTGTCCTTGCTTCTAATACTCACATTTTGAAAGTTCCAAGGTGTCCGTTTTTAATTCTTGGTGCAATATAGATCTGGAGCCTTTTTATTGTGGTTAGATATACAGGTATACTTATATTGTTCTCATTTTTTTTGGGAGAGGGGAGAGGTGCTTTCTTATCTTGTTTTTAAAGGCTTTGGAATGATGAAGATAGTACTAGTTAGCTCATGTCCAAGTATTTTAATTTTCTGGATTGTCAATGCACAGGATGCTCAATACGACAAATATACCACTGAGCCTGTGAATTTGCAAGGGAGTCTCACTTTATATAAGGTACAATAATGGTTGGCATAACACTTGGCACTGATTCTGAATATTTGATTTAGTTAGTTTTGCCCTGTCATTTTGGGTTGGGATTTTTCTGTATTTTTGGCCTCACTGTCTCTGTTTGTCAATGCAGGGGCGAGTAAACACTGCTGATGTCCTTGGAGTGTGTAATTCAGATCTGGTTCCTGGAAAGTACGAAGGTATTTTGATGGTTTTTAATGAAGTTCAAAAATATTATAGAAGCAAATATCTCTCTTGTTGTCTGTTGTATTATGGACCTCTATTGCTGTTGAGTGCATTTTCCTTTCATTTGAACTTTTCTTCTGTTATGGCAGGGGGTCTCAAGCTCTGGGAGAGTTCTCTTGACCTAGTGAATACCCTTAAACGGGAGATCCGTGATGGTCAGTTGTCATTCAGGGGAAAGCGTGTTTTAGAGGTAATAGTTAATTCCTCCTTTAAAAGAGTCCCTTTTTCTATTTACTTTGTTGGGGGAAAGACTAATTGACCTGACCATGCCTTTCAGCTTTCTCTGAACTGGGTTTTTTTAAGGACTCTTTATGATGCTAATCTAGAATAACAGTCCCCTTGATTAAGTTTAGTAAAATGATTTGATCTACAGACTGGAACTGAAGTATCTGTTAATAAGGCTGTTAGTGTTATATATATCCATCTAGTATTTTGAAAAGTGACATTATATGAAACAATTTAAAACAAGTCAAGTATTTTGTTTGGGCTGCAGTTCAAATTACAATTAGTTCACTGTAACCAATTTTTTTGTAATATTAAGATGCTAGAATATCAGAAGTTGAACATTCCAGCTGTTGTCATTCAGTCAGTGCTTTACTTCATTTTTTAATCCATTCATGATATAAGCCTTAAATCTCAAAATGCTTTTTTTTTTCTGACACTCAGACTTGTAGGGTATTATTATCTGATTTATATTCTAATTTTTTTTTTAATGTTTGCAGCTTGGATGTGGTCATGGTCTACCTGGGATTTTTGCATGCCTTAAGGTAAGATATCTGTTTTGCATGAACTTTTGGTATATATAGTTTATTTTCACATGGAACAAGATTTGTAGAATTCTTCATGTGCGGACATTGATTGCTTAGTTCCTGATGAAGTCGCCTTGTGTATATTCAGGGTGCATCAACAGTCCATTTCCAAGATTTCAATGCTGAGGTGTTACGATATCTCACCATACCAAATGTGCACGTAAACCTTCAGAATGCTCGTGAGAGACTTGGTCGTCAATGTGATGGCCCTGTAACACCCACACGAACAACTACCTTATCACCTGATGTCCGCTTTTATGCTGGGGATTGGGGAGAGTTGCATACCGTACTATCTCTGGTTGGGCAGAATCAGTTCAATGCATCAGGTGACATCAGTTTAAATTTCTCTGAGGATGATTTATATCTGGACCGCTGTAGCAGCCACAATAGCAGTGGTGCTAATCAGGAAACACAGATGGACTCTAGTCATGGTCAACGAGTAAGGCAGAGAAAGCTTTCTGGAAGTCGTGCTTGTGAGCGAGCTAGTGAATCTGATCCTTCAGAGGGTGGTTATGATATTATTTTGATGTCCGAAACTGTCTATTCTTTGGTCTCCATGCGGAATTTGTACAGTCTCATGAAAAAGGTTTGTTGTTTATTTTATTTATATATTATTTTCTCTCTTCAGGCTATTTTACTCAGAAATTGTTTGACAGTATAATTTATTGTGGCATGAGCTATCAATGCAATATGGAGACATTCAAAACATAATTAAAGCTTGTGCCTTTTTGTGGGCAGTGTCTTCGACCACCATATGGTGTAGTCTACTTGGCTGCTAAAAAGCATTATTTTGGAGGAGGAGGAACTCGACAGTTTCGATCTTTAGTAGAAGAGGATGGTAAGTCTTGAGGATGATGACTAGTAATCATTTAAAAAAATTCAGTTGACAAGGTTGCAATTAAAGATTACATAATTTTACTTGCTGCCTCATTTGATGTATGGAGTAATTTAGACAAGTGATAAATAACTTGTTTGAATACACATATTTGAACAAACCAAATGCATACATTGACCGGATGTGCCAATGAATTTGCCTGTCTCTAAAACTTCGGCTAGGAACTGCTGCAATGCATCGTGATATAATAACTTTGACATTCAAGAAAGCATGTAGTAAACTAATTTGTGTTTCATCTTTTTCCATGTTTAAAATGATATTTAGCTCTATGCATGATAACTCTCTTTTGGTTTCTATATTCTCCTCTGCTGCTAATTGATCACTGTCTTCTTCTGCAGGCATCTTGTCGGCACATTTGGTAGTAGAAGTTGCAGATGGTTCTTCAAATGTCAGGGAGATCTGGAAATTCTTTTATAAATGAGAGTCGCCAATGAGGATTGGGTGTAATGGAATTGTTACCTTGTTTTGGAAAACCTATAGTACTGCAATCACAGGATGAGGATGACAGACTAAACTGAACTTGTGATTGTCATTGTTGATGGGTTACTGTTGTTTTTTGAGATCTAACGCCAAAGGCAGTTATAACTCGTTTTTTGATCAGAATCTTGTAAATGGATGATGTCCATGTAAACTCTGTTCTATTATAGTTGAAGTTAGCATACCACGACATTCTTTTCCAAGGATAGATCATAGAAGTGAAAACAAACTTCTATTGGTGTAGTTAAAGCAAGATGAACTGGCCATTATTGTAGATTGCCATTGTTGTAGTTGGTCATTCTTATATGTTTATCATTACATCATGATGATAATGTACATATTATTCAATAACAAAGAAATTTTTTGATAATTAGTTGAAGCTTTTTCAGTTGTCTGCATTTTGAGTATTAGATGGAATTTTACTTGGGAATATACTTGTATTGGCCTCCACCTAATGTATGATATAATTATGCACAAAAGTAATAAAGTTAATTACAGATTCAAATACACTGCTGAACGGCTGGTAGTACAACTATAAAGTTTCAAACTTTCAACTCAGAAGTGGGTTATTTTTAATTGAATTCAAGCGTGTGGGCCAGTTAATGTGGTTCTGTAGTTTCGACAAATTAAACCAACCATGATATGATGGATTATTGTCTCCCATTTCTTTCTTAGCCCGTTTAGGAGATCCTATTCTACGTGTTTGTTGTGAACCTATATACACCAATAAAGAAAGAGGGGTCTTCAAATTTAGAAGACCATTATGTCGGATGGGCCTGGTTGGTGGTAATGTGGAACCGTTGTCATAGAGAAAACCCTTCGGACGAGTTGCTTGAATTGTCTGCAGATCACCAGTGCCCAATTGTCGTAGGGTAGGTACGTCCTAAAAATGAATGGTGGGTCTCCAGAATTGAACTGTTTCCAGACCAAGCCTCTTAGTCTTACGGTAGTCCAGTAAATAGAAAAGATAATTACCAGGGTGTGACAAGCAAATACAAAAGATAATCAATGAGGGTATGAGGAGCATAAAATCAAAAAATAATCACAAGTGCCTAACAATAATGAGGGCAATGATGTAAAAAGTCTACCTAACAAAGTAAAAGTCAAGCAAGATGAGACTGTCGAAATGAAAAGCTGTTCAGAATAATATTTTCTAAACGTGAAATTTACTAATCACATCATTTCTTTGCTGTTTATAGGGAAAAGCTAATTTGTACAATTGACGAAGATCTTAAGGAGCACAGGTAATGATGTTTATTGTTGTTTCTTTATTGTAAAAATGGATCGTAAAATCAACAATGCCTTTCAATCTGAAGTCACAACCGACGCCTTTCTTTGGGTGAGTGGTGGTGACATCAAACCACACTCCAAAGAATCTTGGACAATAGAATAAAACGTTATTATTAAATAGACAAGTCCAACATTGACACCTAGACATGTGCCAAACGTTGCCTGTAGACTATGACCAATTATTATGAATCATAAGCTCGGGGTATTATATAGACTCCAGTGATAGAAAATATGCAGCGTGTCGAACGAGGCTACATAGTTTTTGGTGGTAGTTATTCTCCATTCCATCAAATATATATATTAAATATTATATATGCATTTATATAATATTATGATTATATATGCATATATATAATATATGATAAAATATTGTTCTTTAAAATAATTGTCACTGTAGTTGGAGACATTAGGATTCATGCAGTATACTTTTTTTGGTGCATGTGTTAATAAACTGTAGGTCCCAAGGTCCAATCACAAGCATGGATATGCATGTATATGTCAACAAGTACAAATTGTATGGCCTTAAAAATAGAATTATAATTTACTCAAAATTGTAGCAAATAGTATTAATCTATTTGTAACAAATAATAAGGAGAAGATGGAATTAGAATTTGCTCTTAAAATTGTAAGAAATAGCATCCATCTATTTTTAACAAAGAATACTGTTTATAATCATAATATAAAAAAGTGTATACATTGAAATGCTCAATTAAAATGAATACTTAACAAATAGTATTCATCTATTGATAACAAATTATAATATGTATAATCTTTTTATTATATGCATAGAAGCATTTGATTGAAACAAGAAGTAACAATCCATGTGGATGTCATAAAGATGAATTTGGCATAAAATTATTAATTACTAAGAATGCAAGTGCGATTTTAGCTTTCAACCCATGGATAAAAGCAAGACGAAGACTAAGCTCCATATGGATAAAAGCA